>JAFVLL020025962.1:148044-159171 GCA_021397915.2 Tor tambroides | reverse complement strand
ACATAAATACATAAACAACATCTCCAGAACTGCTCTGAGAGTCACTTCACGAGCATTTTACCGTTTCATTTGAGTAAAACCAGCGTCATATCATAGCTACACACACACAGAAATGTAAAGGTATTCACGGCAATCCGTCAAAATAAAAGTTTATCTTAAAGACATTGTGCCAGAAATATATTACTATTATTTAGTGGAATGTATGTGATAATATTACTACTGTTGAAAAAAATTAATAAATCTTTATTTTTAAAGAAATAATCACACAATATTTCTTCCATGTTTTAATTTTAACAGTAAATCCCCTTTATTTACCAAAAAAATAAAATGTGTTTAAATTTCATTAATTAAAAGACAAATTAAATTTGGGTGAAACTTGTTTACTGTTTTCATACTTTATTACTTGCGGAAAATCTTGAAACACAATTTTAAATAAATATAAAGAATGGCATTGATTTTTGTACATTTTATTTTTTGTTTGACTTTATTAATCAAAATAGTATGTTTTTTTTAATTAGCATGTTTTTGTGTTTTGCTTTGGTACCGAGATTGGTACCAAGAACCGTGGATTTTCACTGGTATCGGTACCGAATACTTAAATTTTGGTACCGTGACAACACTAGTTTGCAGGTATGGGTTATGCAGTTGTTTATGGAAACTTAAGTATCGTCTAAGCTCCTTGAGGCAAGTACTGAGCTACTGCTGATAGAAATGTGGGGAAAAGCTCTCTGCATTCATGTTTTTGGAGATATGAACAGATGCAATATAAAAATAACATCATAAAAATTAAATAATTACTACTTAAAAACTGTGACGGGCTATATTTAGTAGTCCCAATAAGCCTTGTGATGTAAGCTGTAGTCTTATTTAAGAATAATAAAATAACATTAAGTATATACATATTTTAAATACACAATGCCCATGTCGTGTGGAGTTTAGATGAATATGTAAATATGTACTGCATGCTTTCCTCTCAATAACAAAATAAACTCATAAACAAAAGTGAAAGTGGTGAGAAAACAGCAGTTAAGAAATCATCTCATTGTGTGGATATGTTTGCACCTGCTCTGTAATTCAGCACTCAAGTCAACTCATGTCAACTTTACTTGTATAGCATTTCAAACAATAGATTGCAAGCAGCTTTACAGAATTACAACTTCAAATTCTATTATAAAGCAACTCTCCAGTGTATTCATGGTTTTACAGTTATATATAAAAAGATGCAGCTTTAACAAGATTCTTATATCCACTGTAGTTATTGTTTGTAGGTTTTAGTCTCTGACCAGTTACTGAAGTATCTTCTCAATGTTTTTGTCACAACACAAAAAGAACCTTCAATAATGCATATTCAACAGTTGACCAATAAATATTTAAAATGTTTTTAGTAGTGGAGATGCAGTTGTTTAACATTCGGGACACAACAAGCAATCTGTTATGCTACTGAATATCTTTGCTTAGCGCCTAAATAATACACACTTAACACTGTGCTACTTTGCGCATTTACCATTCTCTGTACTTCTGTTGATTTAGGTCCATCGAAATCTGTCCCAGCTGCCAAACTTTTCCTTTTCTGTGAGTCTTTCCTACTATCGTCTGAGCCAACAGGAAGACATTTCACCTGTGGAGAACCAACAGCTAAAGCAGAAATCCAGTGTACTATTGCAAAACGCTCTCATCATGTTTCCTGGTGGTGAGTTTCAGATTATTTCAACACTTCCACATTTATTTAACGAACCTAGGCTTGATATTTAAAAAATAAATTTAAGGTAAGAGGGCCCAACAAATAAATATAAACCAAACACCGGCATGTTATATTGTTTACTTGTAACGAAGAAGCCTGGCTGTTAACACAAGTAGATTTCATTTTAAACTAAAGTGCACAAAATTGTGTTCAAAGTGCAAAAAAAAAACTAACAAAAAAAAAACAATTCAGTTTTTTCCCCACCCTATTGGGCATTCAGTCATTTTACATTCAGAGGAAAAATTGTGGTTTGAGGAAAACACTGGATGTGGTGTGAGTAAATAAACTCTGAAATTATTAAAGGGATAGTTCACCCCAAAATGAAAATTTGCACCTCAGGTCATCCAAGGTGTGGGTGACTTTTTTTCTCCAGTAGAACAGTAAAGAAAATTTTTAGGTGAAACCGTTGTCCTTGGTGATTCATAAAATGCAAGTCAGCTGCCGGTTTTTGAGATAAAAAAAAAAACCAACAACATAAAAACAAGACCAAATCAATACCCGTTGCTCCTGGCGATATATTGAGGTCTAATGAAGCGAAACGATCGGTCTGTACAAGAAAATGAACACTACTTACAACAGTATTACCTTTAATCCACAGCCTGGGCAACCGGCTGTCAGCGCGTTCACGACTGTCTATAGAGCGCGACCTCTCTGTCGCATGACAACGGATGCACGGGTGCAATACACGGGTGCACGGGTGCAATTCACTCCAAACTATCCCTTTAAAAAACACCTAGTTCAATTATTGACTAAATTTAAAACATGAAATTGCCTGATGGGAGCGTGTTCCAAAAATGTTTTGGAGTGCTATGTTTCAGGATTTTTGGGGGATTTTCTTAGACCTTTTTGGTACAATGGTATACACCATTTAAAATAACTGCATTTAATGTAAATAGAAAAAGTGCAACTATAATATGCATTATGTAATATGTATGTATTATTTAATCACAACAGTATTACATAAAGTGCAGTAAAACTGTTATATAGCTGCAGGATAAGCTCTTGTGCATAGCTGGCATTGTACTCTCTTAGGTTCTGGATGCTATCCTCTGTAAAATGTGCAGAACACAGATAAATGTTGGGGTTGTAATGATCAGGAAATGACCATTACAGTTAAATTAGTTAAGAATTGTAAAAAAAAAACAGAAAAAAAAACGGCGTCTCTTCGCCATTGGACATGCTTCCAAAGCAGCTCTTCTACTTTCTTTTCTAGTGCAGCTCAACCAGGCCTCAACGCCTTTTTGTGTTTTCATTTTTTTGTCTATATTGCTTCACTTCTGTTTCAGTTGTTTGTTTGTTTTTGTTTTGTTTTGTTTTTAATGACCAACTCTTACTATGTGTTTCCAAATCCCTACTATTACTACCACTCACAAACCACACATCGCACACTATAGGCAGCGCAATCCTAACAACCTGCGCACTTTGCCTATGTCTGCTAACACACTACTTTCTTTTTCTATTGGTCTCTGGAATTGTCAGTCTGCAGTAAACAAAGCAAATTTAATTACATCTATTACTAGTCATTCAAGGCTAAACCTCATGGCCCTGATGGAGACCTGGATCAAACCAGAGGGCACTGCTACTCCTACAGCACTCCAATTTCTCATTTTCCCTCACTTCCCGTCTGACTGGAAGAGGTGGAGGTACTGGTCTGCTTTTCTCTAATGATTGGAAATGTATTCCTTTACCTTCTCTGGGTATTAAGAGCTTCTTTGAATCACATTCAGTCACTATTACCCACACTTTTAAAATCCTCTTTGTAGTTGTTTATCGACCCCCAGGACCACAAGGTAACTTCTTGGATGTATTAGATGTGCTGCTCTCAACCTTTCCTGAGGATGGTACTCCCCTAGTTATGCTTGGAGACTTCAACATCCACCTAGATAAACCTCAGGGTGCAGACTTCCTCACTCTGCTTGCCTCTTTTGATCTCGAGAGTGTTAAATACGGCTACTCACAAATCAGGCAACCAATTGGACCTTATTTACACACGACACTGCTCCGCTGATCATGTGCTGGTTACTCCACTGCACACCTTGGATCACTTCCTCCTCACTCTTAAACTCAACATGGCTCCTGACACAACACATACCCCTCCACATGTCATCTTTCGACATAACCTACCCTCACCTTCCTGGCTATCTGATATGGTTTCATCTTTGCTTCCTCCTCCTAAACAGTTATCATCTCTTGATGCTAACAGTGCTACTGAAACTTTCTGCTCTACTCTTACGTCTTGCCCCTTGTCTTCCAGGCCAGCCCGTACCACCCCTTCTGCCCCTTGGCTGTCTGATGTTCTCCGCGAACATCGTTCTAAGCTGAGGGCTGCTAAAAGGGTATGGTGCAAATCAAAAAATCCCACTTGACCTTAATGTGTATCAGTCACTCCTCTCTTCCTTCTCTGCTAATGTCTCCACTGCTAATGTCTCCACTGCTAAAAGGACATACTATTATAAAATTAACAATTCGCCTAACTCTCGCATGCTCTTTAAAGGGGACCTATTATGCCACTTTTTACAAGATGTAATATAAGTCTCTGATGTCCCCAGAGCATATATTTGAAATTTTAGCTCAGAATACCCCACAGATACATTTTTATAGCTTTTTTTGTTTGTTTGTTTGTTTGTTTGTTTATTATTTGTATAGCACATTTAAAAGCAACACATGTTGACCAAAGTGCTTTCCAGTAAGACAACACATAAAATAAAATAACCAAAACTAAAGCAACAAGAATATAGAAACAACATGACATAAACACAAAGCCATCAGATATGCACCAACTAGTTCACACCAAATGCCCGGGCAAGTAAATGCCCTCTTAGAAGTGTTTTAAAATGACCTAGTGATGAACAACATCTAATTTCCAGTGGCAGGTCTTTCCAGAGGCGAGGTGCCACCACCGAAAAGGCATGGTCTCCTTTTGAATTTAGGCGGGATTTAGGGACCTTTAATAAAATTTTTTGAGATGACCTCAATGGCCGTGTTGTAGTATAAACTTGGATCATGTCCAAAATATATTCAGGAGCTAGACCATGCAAGGGTTTAAAAACATACAATAAAACCTTAAAATGAACTCTAAAATTAACCGGCAGCTAGTGCAACGAAGCTAGCACTGGGGAAACACTGACTTGGTTTCTTGGTCCCAGTCAGCAATCTGGTTGCTGCGTTTTGTAATAGTTGAAGACGATTCAACAGAACAGCTGGAATCCCCAAATACAATGAATTACAGTAATCCAATCTTGATAAAATAAGTGTATGTATAACATCCTTCAAATCGTCAAACAACAAAAAATGTTTTATTTTTGCAATATTTGTTAACTGAAAATATCCTGCCTTTACCACAGAGTTCACTTGCTTATCAAATTTAAGCTCTGAATCGAAGACCGCTCCCAGGTTTCTTACTTGTTTATGCAGATTTGAGGCAGTAGGAACTAAACCGGTTAGCATATGTGAGGATGGTAAAATAGAGCCAAATATTAGGCATTCAGTTTTAGCCTCATTTAACTGTAAAAAATTCTGTGCCATCCATGACTTAATCTCATGGTAGCAAGTCATCAGTTCACCTAACTCATCACGATCACCTGCATTCAGTGGAAGATAGAGTTGTACATCATCTGCATAAAGATGGTAAGCAACATTGTATTTCCGGCAAATAAAACCAAGCGGAAGCATATATAAAGACAATAAAATGGTCCCCAAAATTGATCCCTGGGGAACCCCACAAAAGTAAGCTGCAGAATCAGAAACGTAATTACCCAGCTGGACTACCGAGCTTCTATCCTTTAAATAAGAACAAAACCATTTAAGAGCATTTCCCCGAATGCCAACCCATTGGCTTAGTTGATTCAAAAGGATGTCATGATCAATCGTGTCAAATGCTGCCGTAAGGTCAAGAAGATTCAGAATGGCACCCTTTCCCGAATCGGCAGCGAGCATTAAGTCATTATGTACTTTTAAAAGGGCAGTCTCTGTACTATATTTTGATCTAAAACCAGATTGAAATTTATCCAAAACTGAGTTTTTATTTAAAAACGAGATGAGCTGATGATAAACAGCCTTCTCTAGTATTTTGGATAAAAAAGGGAGCTTAGAAATGGGGCGATAGTTATTTAAATCTAAAGGATACAGTCTAGGCTTTTTCAAAAGAGGTTGTATTATAGCATGTTTTAGGCAAGATGGAACAATACCATTTACTAGACTACTATTAATAATACTAACCATGTTTGGGCCTACAACATCTAAAACTTTTAGAAGAAGACGAGAAGGAATGACATCTGAAGCACAATTTGTCAGTTTTAAATTCTGGACTATGTTTACTAAATAAGAAAGTGAAATTGGCTCAAAGTCAGAGAAGAATACAGATCTCAAAGAGGAGTCTGAGGAAAAATCAGAGGCTGAATGCTGGCTCTGATTATCTTGATCTTACTAGTAAAAAATTGTAAGAAATTATCACAGGCTTCTTTAGTAGGATCTGGGTAAGTGCGTGTTAAAGGATTTAATACAGAGTTTATTGTACTAAATAAAACTTTTGGATTATGAGAATGCCTATTAATTAAATCTGAAAAATACTGCGCTTTAGCTACCTTAACTTCACGTTGATAATTAATCATACAATCTTTAACAATCTCATAAGATACTTGAAGTTTATCTTTTTTCCATTGCCTCTCTGCTCTCCTCCATTCTTGTCTAAAAACACGAGTGCTTTGATTAAGCCATGGCTGTTTTCTGGTTTTAGGGAAAACCATTTTTGCAGGTGCACACCAGTTTAAAATGTCAGTGCATGTTGTGTTAAACCACAAGATTAATTCTTCAGTACACATATTACCAAAAAATGATATAGTTGACCTAGAGGTCTCAGCAATACTATATGCCTCTACAAACTGACTGGCAGTGGAGGGACTAATGGCCCTTAACCATTTTCCTACAGGCTTACATCTCTGAAGATTGCCAAACAGAGAAGCAGTAAAAGAAGCATTAAAGATGACAGGTTTGTGGTCCGATAGAAGGGTGTCAGCAGTTTCCACATTATGTATAGGAAAACCAAAAGATAAAATCAAGTCCAATGTATGCCCATGACTATGAGTGGGCTCCAAAACAGACTGCATGAGACTGAATGAGTCCACAAGATCTAAAAATTCTTTAACCAAAGGTTTTTCAGGGCAGCATATGTGGATATTAAAATCACCCTATATTAAAAGACTGTCAGTACTAGAAATCACAGTTGACAAAAAGTCCGAAAACTCACTTATAAAGACCTTATTATATTTAGGTGGTCTGTAAATAAGTGCACAAAGGACTGGATTTACCAGATCAATCTTAAACACCTGTACTTCAAAGCTACTATAACAACCAACTGAACACATACGACATTTAAAACACTTTTTAAAAATCTTAGCTACCCCTCCACCCCTACCCTTTTCCCTGGGAGTACTCAAAAAGTTAAACAATTCAGGAGCCGTCTCAAAAAGAGGATTGATTTCATCCACATTTAGCCCTGTTTCAGTCACAAATAAAAAGTCCAACCCGCGAGATAAAATAAAGTCATTAATTAACCTTTTAGCCTGCACCCCCCATTTTGGGCCTCACAGCTGAAAATGACCTACCTAAATTAAAATGGTAACATTTCCTGTCAATAATGTGCTACACACACAATTTAGGTATCTTTGGAAAGAAGACACTCTAGGCTTTACTAGCCATCATCCAGAGTTGATAATGCTCAAAAAAATAAAAAGTTATAGACACTGAAGTGCCTTGAAAATGTTTTACGACATTGAATGTTTTTATTTCATAAACAAATACATGAAATAAGTCCTGGAGCAATCCAGAAATTAATGGGTTGAAAGTCACAAGTCTAATGAGTTTATATTTGAAGACGATCCCATAAAAAATGAGATTCATGCAATCATTTTTCTGAGAATATTTCTAGTCCCCCACCCCCCCTGTTTGATGAAAATTACCACCAAATGTACTGAAGAATTCCACAAACTATTTTAGTCATTATACATAGTTTTTCAAATATAAAATAATAGACAGAATTTTAGACATCATATAAGTGATTTATTTGAGCACTAAAAATACAATAAGAATAATTTGAGTAATAAAAATAAAAAATAAGAAAAAAATAAGAATTTGCTTTGTGTGTAGTAGCCTACATACTCAATACTCTGACTGCCAGAGATAAACTGATATTGCCAGACATTCACACTGATTGCAGTCAGTAATCATAGGCTGATTTGAGTCCATAGAGAAGATAACACACATCATCAATAATAGCCGGTCATTGACAGCCGTCATAAAGTCGGTAATTATACGCTGGTGTGCGTTTATAGAGATGCAAATCATGCATATACAGTCACGTTCTACACAAGACACACACACACACACACACACACACACAAGGTAAATGTTGAAAAAAAGAAAAATACTTATTTGTGCAAAAAGGCGATCGCTAAGTTACGCCCCCGTCAGATGACAGGAGCGTCACAGCGTGCGTCACACGCTGTCACGAGAGAGCGCCAAATTCAAATAAACATTCCGTGGATCTGACTTTTTTTGTTTTTTGGATGGTTTCATTCTGTTTGTAAAACTGTATGCTACAAAACTGTTGTTTTTTTACCACCAAGATGCTGTTTTTGAGCGTAATTTATTCCATAACGGACACAAACAATAACTCTCCCGAAGAAAAGAAACGTAAACAAAGGAATATCCATCCAAATTACAACGTTATTGTTTCGTTGGACTAAAAGTGCTCGATGGGATGTTGTTCTGTGGACTCTTGCCTTTCTAACTAAACCGGGATTTCAGCAGTGGACGCGTTTGTGACTCGTTATGACAATGATAATGGTACGTACTGCTTTTTATTCTGCATGTTTTGATGTGTACTGCTTACACTAATGTAGCAAATACATTCCTTATAAGCTTTCAATCGAAAAACAGCGATCAATCGTCGATGCTTGAGGCTTAGACCTTCAGAATAATATATAGTTTGTCAAGATTAACTTTTTCCCACTTCATTTATTCTATTCCAAAACAATGACATGTGCAAACAAAGAGCGTTTGGTGCGTCGGCGTCCCGGTGCGGATTAACAGGTTAAGAAAGTTTTAACAATAGACCTTGCATTCAACAGTGCCATCGTTAAGATGTTGTCGGAGTACTTTTGTAAAGACGAGAACATGTCAGTCTGAAGTTTTAAAGACGGAGCATAAATGAGGGGTCGAAGATTCTCTTAAGTTTACTCCTCTCCGCCTCAAGCCATGTTTCAAATGCAGATGTACTGGCTTCACTCTCCGTGAGATAGGAAAGACACAGTCTGAGCAAAAGTACCTTGGAGAGGTAGGGCCAGGTGATAACAACCTTCGATGAAGCATCCAGAACCGCAGCACTCACCCCCAAAAGAACCACGATCCATGCACGGCAACCCCAGTTCAGGTTCACAAGGTCTCCCGTAATAGCTTTCCAGATTAAAGCCCAAAGATGTTATAAAATCAGCGGGCTTCAGACCAAAGCGTAGCCTTTTCAGATGGACTCGATAACCACCTCGCCGCCCCTGTTTTCTGTAACGTCTCTTTCTTTTATGAATATCACAGTCCGGCATGCAGAATAGTTTTATAGGTATTCCAAATAACGTTGATGAATCAGAGGAATGTTTGTATCCTTTGTCATTCCCGCTGCGCAGACACGTTACATATTCTCCAATGCCCAATAGGAAATCACGGTCATAAACATGTGATGGTGCAGTTGTTGTTGTTGTAACAAACGAACACATAAACGAGGTTACCAAACACAAAACATTAGAACTTGGCAACTAAACAACGGCGACAGCTTGCCATGCACATAGGCACCATCATGCCGGAAATTGGAAACTGTGAAATTGGAGCTTGTTAAAATTGCCACTTTTAGGGTATGAGCCCAAACATGGTGATTTTGAGTGTTGCTTTAAATGCAAATGAGCTGTTGCTCCTGGAGAAGAGGGCGGAGCTTCAAGAGCTCAAGCTCCGGCATTAGCAGTGCTAGCCTTTGCAAATAAACCTTCTACTATTAGTACAAGCCTGTTATCTTTACAGAAAACACACTCTGTTTCAAAGTCAGTCATCTGATTACTGTGCATAATAAATTCGTGTTTATGAATTACACAGACGGGGAGCATGGTGGGATAAAAAAAAACAACATAGCTGGTCTCATGCTATCACAAACTTTGTAAGTCCCACTTCTGATTATGAGCTTGACAACTTCAAGCGATCGACTCACATTGCTTTCATATGCAACCTTCACTACTACATTCCTTTTTAAGATAATTCTGGTAGCACTTGAAGGCAACATCAGTGAAAACAGGCACAGACAATGATAGCTTTAGCGATTAGCCTTACAGAGTGCCAAGAAGCTATTTCAGAAAGGCAATTTGGAAAACAAACGCATGATATTTACTTTGTCTGGAGCTGATGTTCAGGCATGAAGCGTTGGTATTGATTCCTAAACATTTAGGGGACGTTACCGATTTTTTTCCGGGATACTTCCTTCGAAAATGAAATTTACCCACAGTGTCCTCGGCTCAGATGAGGGGAGATTATGGCGACTCCTATGTTCATTAGTGCATTCCAAAACACAACGCTTGTAATGCCTCTTTGGCGTTGACATTGTATATATCTCCAGTAATTGCAGACCGAGACTGGCTTGCTCTCTGTTGTTGAAAGCCCTAAGACTGGCAAGAGCGGATTCCAAATCTTCAATACTTATCTTGCTGGACCTGTCCTCTGCTTTTGACACGGTTAGCCACCAGATCCTCCTGTCAACCCTATTGGCAAAGGGCATCTCAGGAACTGCACCTCAGTGGTTTGAGTCTTACCTCTCAGATAGGTCCTTCAAGGTATTTTGGACAGGTGAGTTGTCCAAGTCACAACATCTAACTACTGGGGTGCCTCAGTGCTCAGTTCTTGGACCACTTCTCTTCTCTGTCTACATGGCATCACTAGGTTCTGTCATTCAGAAACATGGCTTTTCATATCACTGCTATGCTGATGATACTCAACTCTACCTCTCATTCCATCCTGATGATCCGACGATAGCTGCTCACGTCTCAGCTTGTCTAACAGATATTTCTTGCTGGATGAAGGTCCATCACCTTCAACTCAACCTTGCCAAGACAGAACTGCTTGTGGTTCCATCAAACCCATCGTTTCATCACAATTTCACCATCCAATTAGGCACATCAACCATAACTCCTTCAAAAAGTTATGACTGATGATCAACTGACTTTCTCAGACCACATTGCTAAAACTACCCGGCTCTGCACATATTACATTTACATTTAGTCATTTTGCAGACGCTTTTATCCAAAGCGACTTACAATTGGGGAATACATAAAGCGATTCATCATAAAGAGGCAGAC
>JAFVLL020025962.1:74620-147944 GCA_021397915.2 Tor tambroides | reverse complement strand
GCAATTGCTATTTGTTTTCCGTGCCTTTCTGAATACGGATTCAAGTTTCTGGCACATCCCCTAACATACCCCAATTTTTTTTTTTTTTGCCAGTTGTGTTGACAAGTTAAGATTATAAAGAAAGACGTTGCACAAAGCATACTGTGTATACTGTTTACATTTGCTTACGTGGCTTTTTTCCTTACAAAAAACTTATATAGTTTAATCTCCAACTAAAAGAAATTTCCTTAGGAATTTCTCTTTTCATGCCATGAAAATTGAAGCATTTTTGCATGTTAAAGTTTAAAGCCATTGTGAGTAGCAAACAGTCACTCCTTGTTCAATACTTTGCTCCTACTACTTTTCCTCGCCCAAAACACACCCATTTACGCTCCTCTAATTTTTTCTACTATATCCTCCTCAGTTGTCTCCAAAGCAACCCCTAGCGTGAGGCTGCCTCCACAACAAGGAACCACTCTGGCTGCTCTTTCGCATACCTTTTTTCTTTCTACAACCTTTCTGTCAGAAGTGTCCTAGCGTGAGGCTGCCTCCGCAAAGGTGCCTGTCTCTTTCCTCACCTTTACTAATTATCCACCACCTACATCAGCCGAGTGGCTATCTTGCACCCTCTTTACAGCCACCCACATAGCAACCCCAACGCTCATTGCCGGCATGGAACCTCCGCCTGTCTCTTGATATTTTCACAACCGGTCATCTTAAGGTGTCTGAACATGCTCCACTGGATTTGGCCCATATGTCAGCACTCCAAAATATTGCAGACCTGTCTAAACCGAGTCCATCTCAGGAGGGCTATACAGCCACCAGGACTGTCAGCCTCCTAACTTGCAATATGGCATTGCCGCAGCAGTGATTTTCTCTCCTGCATACTTTTAACCACTTCACTGGTTGTCACTGGCTTGTCTACCCTATAGTCTTTATTAACAGCTCACTTCCGCAGCAGCAAATTGTCCCTCCACCTGTGCAGCAAGCATTAATCTTTGCTTGTCACTACCGCAGTAGTGTCAAATCCTTATCTACCCCAGTAGATAAGAATTTGAGACTTCACTCCTCTGTAATGATTAGCTATTTGCTTCTCTGCCGCAGCAGTCTTTCTTTCCTTTAATCTCTTAACCACTTCACTGCCGCAGCAGTGATTCCTCCCACCAGTCTCAGAGCAGATGTCATTCTAAACTCTATTTCTCTCTGCCGCAGCAATGACATCTCCCTCTTCTTGTAGCAGATGCCATACTAACCTCCATTTCTCTCTGCCGCAGCAGTGATTTGTCCCACCAGTCTCAGAACGGATTCCATACTGAACTCTACTTCTCTCTGCCACAGCAATAACACCTCCCTCCTCTTGCAGCAGCACATGCCATACTAACTTCCATTTCTCACTGCCGCAGCAGTTATTTCCCCCACCGGTCTCAGAGCAGATTCTATACTAAACTCCATTCCCTTCTGCCACAGCAATGACACCTCCCTCTTGCAAATGATGTCATACTGACTTCCATTTCTCACTGCCGCAGCAGTGATTTGTCCTACTGGTCTCAGGACAGATATCATGCTAAACTCTATTTCTCACCTCTGTGGCGATAACTTCTCCTCCCACCTCTCTTGCATCAAATGCCATACTAACTTCCATTCCTCACAGCAGCACTCACAGCAGCACTCTCGCAGCCCCCTGACTAAACTTCGTATATTTTCTTATATTTTTTGTAAGGGCAGCGATTTCGCCTCCAATTAAAATTTTACTTTACGTCACTGTGTAAGAGAAATCAGCAGTGATTTCTCACTCCTCTCCAACTTGGGCTCTTGTTTGCTAGCCCCATCTGCCTTATATTTCCCCAACACCGCAGTGAAATGTATTCTGTACATTCTTGGGGGAGAGGGATTGAATCCATTAAAGTTGCATCACCAAAGCTTCTTGCAGTTGTTTGCCCAGCTTGCTGTCCCTTGTAAACACATTTTTTGGGGGATTTGAACTCGGAGCTCAAGCCGAGCCTCGGGTTCAAACCTCCATTGAGGACAGCAATCCAAGTTCGTTTTCCATTAACCATCAGGACTGGATGGGCAGGCGAACTCGTGAAATGAAGTTCCAAACGTAGGTTTGGGAGGAGCCTAATCATTCAGTCCTGTCAATCATCATTACGAGCCTATATAAGCAGCTCTCATTGCATCTTCTTAGCGTCAGTTCTTCCGGCATCCCTCCACCTCCCCATCTTCTCCTCTATTTCTGTTATTCTCCCTCTAGGTAGTACCGAAATGGGGGGGATTTGAACTCGGAACTCAAGCCGAGCCTTGGGTTCAATCCTCCATTGAGGACAGCAAGCCAAGTTCTTTTACCATTAACCATCAGGACTGGATGGGCAGGCGAACTCATGAACTGAAGTTCCTAACGTAGGTTCGGGAGGAGCCTAATCATTCAGTCCTGTCAATCATCATTACGAGCCTATATAAGCAGCTCTCATTGCACCTTCTCAGCGTCAATTCTTCCAGCATCCCTCCCCCTCCTCCTCTATTTCTGTTATTCTCCCTCTAGGTAGTACCGAAATGGGGGGATTTGAACTCGGAGCTCAAGCTGAGCCTTGGGTTTGATCCTCCATTGAGGACAGCAAGCCAAATTTGTTTACCATTAACCATCAGGACTGGATGGGCAGGCAAACTCATGAACTTAAAAAAAAAACAAACAAAAAAAAAAAACCTAACACTAGCTTCTGTATTCTTTTTGTATTCTGTCTATTTGTTTTCTTTTTATTATACAATTAACAAAAAGCAAAAAAGGTCTCTAACACTAGCTTGCTCGATTCTTTTTCTATTCTATCTGTTTTCTTTTTATTACATAAAAAAAAAAAACCTTGCTACATGTACTGCGTTAGGCTAACTGAGACTTGTCATAGCACTTGCGTATCATTGCTGTTTTGTTGACTTTGATTGCTACCATTGTCCCCATTTGTAAGTCGCTTTGGATAAAAGCGTCTGCTAAATGACTAAATGTAAATATTCCGTGGGCGGTAATTATTTAAATGAGTGCACCTGTGACTTCAAAATATCTGGAAGAAGCATGCTGTAGTGAGAATGAGCTGTATGGTGTAGTTCTTTTAAAGTGTTTTCTGTTCAAGAGAATATCTCCTTTTAGAGTTAGCTTTGTAACCTTACAGATATTTTTTATTCTCAAGCAGCAACATTACACACATTCTTCAGTTCAAAAAGTTAAAAGCGGACCTCTTTAATATTAATGTCTGTCCTACTTTCTACCTCTCCCTGACTGGACAAACCAAAGTTCTGATCACTCAGCCGGGCTTTATTTTATGTATAAACATGGATGGTCATGTTTATGTTTCTGTTTTTCAGAATGTTACAGAAGTTCTCAGAGGGAAAGAGAAATGTGGTCTTACCTTTTTAGTCAAAGAATATTCAGTTTTTGAACTGCTGTTTGCATTGGAAGGACTAGTGGACTGACCCCACTGAGTGGAGGACCCCAAAATTGATCTAGAGACTACTTGGGTGCCACCTTTGAGATTTTTCCAAATTTCATAACTTTCCTCCAAAATGATAGGTCTGCCTTTGACACCCATTGGGGAGGAATAAGATTAATAACAAGAAAAGAACAAATACAGTTAGAGCCATAGCCTCCTAATCATAAACATACATGATTGTCAGATGACCGTGTTTCTGGCATGGTCTCTCAGGCCGCATATCATACCCTATGTTCAGACTACAGGCAAAAGTGGCCCAAATCCATATGTGACTTAGATCTGTTGGTTTCATAACAGTGTGAACAGCACAAACCACATACGATTTGATCTGTATGATTCTGTTTTTGGCCACTTCCATATGCGGTCTTAAATCTGATACAGGTCTGATGTTTTGCAGTGAGACCACAGTCTGAATAGTCACAGTGGAATTCATGCAATTTTTACATCACTCTAGATCAGTGGTTCTCAATTCCAGTCCTTGCATACCACTGCTCTGCATTATTTGCATGTCTCTCTTATTTAACACACCTGATTCAGATAACTAGCTCGTTTGAAGAGAGCTGCATGCATGAACTGTGTTCCGAGTGACATGGGCTGTTTCTCAATTCCAAGAACACAAAGAACGGACTTGTGTTCTCGTGGAGACTGGTCTTGCCAAGCTTCCTTGGAAGAATGAACTCGGAAGGATGCAAGGACACAGAACTCATCCTTTTGAGAATTGAGATGTACTGCGTTCTTGCTTAACTGACTGCATAGTTTCAGCATAAGCAGTGGCCAATGAACAATAAATATAACATAACATTACAAACAAATGTCATAACTTATTAAAACATTTCAGATTATAGATATTGTTTTCATATAATTGTATATTTTATTTTACAGTGTTATATGTTTAACTATGACTAAGATTAATTTTAATATGGCAATAAAAATGCAGACTTTCTCCGGGTCTTATAACTTTATTAAAATTAAGCAAAACATAACGATAAATGTTTACTTTCAGCTTCAAGAGTCGTCAAGTATTTACGAGCGCGAGTTTAAAGCTACACCGGCCGCCCGCAGCGTCTTCTGGGATTTCTAACAGCTCAATTCTCTCAAGTCTGCACTCGATGCATCCTCAATATCAAGAACACATCCGGGCACTTTCATGCATCCTCTGTACTTGCGTTCTTGAGAATTTGAACTGAACTTTGATGGTTGATGATGATGTAGAATGAGAACACAAGGACGCAAGATCGCTGAAGAATACATATTGAGAAATGGTCCCTACACAGTGTTCTTTCCTTCTTACTCCCTGAGCATGGGAAATCCGTTGCAGTTTACTTCACTTCGGAACATTCATTCACGGATTTGTGACATAACTGTGACATAATTTACCTCTGTAAATAAATACAATTTAAATTCATGTCTCTCACACTTTGAACGGAACATACATGCCCCTTTCAAACTGGAATAATGGTGGAATATCCTGTGAAGACCACTTCACAGGGCACTTACTTTCAATTAGAACAAATGTCTGAAGTGATAAGAGAGACAAACAAAATGTGCACAGCGGTGGTACGTGAGGATTGGAAATGAGAACCATTGCTCGAGATAATTTTGTCACAATCCTTCAGTGATAGGAGTTCGAACAATCACTTCAGACAGTAAAAAAAAACAAAAAAAAAACGGGATCTCAGCAATAAATCAGAATTAAGCACTGTAAGGCTTGCAGTGTGAATGCAGTATTTTTTTTAATGTTGTGTCAAAATGTTTTCCAGTGCTCATGCCCCTGTTGGACTTATGTACAGTTCAGCCTGATGTTGTGGTGTCTTCTCATGCATTCTTTGGGCCATCAAGTCAAATCGGGTAATTTGTTCTAGCTCTTACACACACTCTCTCTTTATGTATTTGAAAACAGTCAGATCCAAAGATTTTTGTTGACCGAGCTATTGCAGCATGTATGAATGTGATGTAATTGTATTTATTTCTGCTGCATCTTTTAGGCAGCCTCCTGCACTCTCAGAGTTAGTGTCCCTATATGTGGGTCGCTGTCACAGCCTGTTGAAAGAGGCTGAACTGATGCTGTGGTTGGAGGAGAATGTCAGAAAAGTTCTAAAGAGGGTTGACTCGCACGATCCTTATGTGGAGGACTGCCAAAACATGTAAGAAACCATTGAACACAGATGTTACTTTGTGTCTGTTTGAGTTTGTTGATTTTGAAGGGATCCTATTATGCCCCTTTTTACATGTTAATATAAGCCATGTGTTTTCAAACCTTTTTTGTCAGCCAAACCCCTTTGGCCTAAATTTACTTAAAATGCTATCTGAGATTTTAAGTAAATATTTAAAAAAAATTAAAGGCACATTTGCATGTTTACTTCCAAAAACAACAAACAAAGCAGTTAGCTCATATACACTACTTTATTACTAATTTAAACCTTTTATTTTTGTTTTAATTTAAAAATTATTTATATATTTAAACTTTGATATAATTATAATTTAATTCATTAACAGCTTTTCATCAACTTTCAAACCTCCTGAAATTCCCTTGTAAACCCCCATTTGGGAAACCCTGATCTAATCGAAAACATGCTATTTTCGTGCGTGTCTCTTTAAATGCAAATGAGCTGCTGCTCCCCAACCCCTTTTGCAGAAGAGGGCTATCTCTTTACAGCTGGTTCCGTGGATACTCCATCAACAATAACAAAATATCTGTATGCATTTTAAAGCTTTGTCAGTTTAAATTCCTGATATATGGTTTTCTGAGCATGCACACGCGTTGTATGAGCATTTAACTAATTTCTCTTTCACTTTTCTCACCCGTTTCATGCCTTGGCCAGAAATTATTTAAATCCAGGATATTGTGATATGTGCATTCCTGGAAGAAAACCCCTCCAAAAAACGTTTATTTTACCCCCCGGAATGCGATTTTTACCGGTGGACCCCCCTCGAAACACGATTGGGCTAGTTTTGAGTAGCAATTGGGTGGGTTTTGTTGTGAAAACCTGGCATGCTACACGCGGAAATGTTTGAAAGCGTATATGAACGAACATACTTCAAAACGGCTCATGGAAATTACTCGAGCATTAAGTGTTACGGTGCATTTCTTTACTGAAGACTTTGACCTTAAGATAATATATATAATGTTTATATATATATATATATATATATATATATATTCTTATTTATTTAAAGTCTGTCTAAAGTTAACAGACAGTGCTTAAAAAGTGCAGTCCACATGTTTACATATATGTTGATTACAGTAACTTTGAATTACCTAAATACTGTGTGGTAAAGCAACAGATTTGTTTATATATTTCTGCAATATACTTTAAATTTGTTACTGACTTTCATATTAAAGTGGAAGTGAAACAGTCAGTCAAGTTTTTATTATTTAGTAAAGTGATTTCCACATTAATTAAAAAATATATAACAAACACGATTAATGAAACCATTTTAAAGAAAAAAGGAAGTTTTGTAATAGCTTTTAGAGCAAGGGCGCTGCCATTTTGCAGTACCACCACGTGTGACATCACACACGTCACACACGTGTGCTCTGGTTTGGGGTGAAGACCGGGTCGGAAACAAATCGCATTTACGTGGATACTCATCAAAACAGTCATTAATATAATATACTGTGCATTTGCTTAAACAGGCAAGAAAGTGGACTCAATTTGGTACTCGCGTGTGTGTGCAAAGAAACAATCTGTCACAGCGCACAAGTACCGCATTGAAATCTCTTTCGTGCTGACTCGCAATTTAACCCCCTGGGGTCTGAGGGTGTTTTGGGGGCCTGGAGAAGTTTTGACATGCCCTGACATTTGTGCTTTTTTCAGTTGCTTATAAAAATATAAATGGCTAAAGTCTAATAACACTGTAAACAGCACAAACTGGGCTACAATAATATGTGAGCAGCATTTATGTACATGATTGTGTTTTTGAGAAAGCAACGTTTATGCGTGGTTAGTGAAAAACTAAAATTTTGAAGTCACTGAAATAAGGCCATAAAAACAGAGTATTTGTTCACAAGACTTTTGAGAACTGGATCTTGTCGTCTAGAGTTTTTATTTCAAAATAATGTGAAAATCTTCTTGTTTACTTGCTCACAGAAAACAATATATTGATTTAAATTTTCTAAGACACTTTTTGAGTAGAAAGGGTCTATGCAAGAAGGCGTGAACTGTCATTATTAATGCAGTGATTTACACCTGAGAAGACAAAGGCCCGCATAATGAGCTTCATAATGAGCCATTCAGTCAGGTATGTGACTGAGGGAAGAGTTACAAGAATGTGAGGACAAAATAAATGTATATATTTTTTGTTTGTAGTTTATTTAGAATATATTTAGCTATCACACAAAATAACTTGAGATTCACTTGCGAGTGCAGTTAAACAGTTTATTAGGAACAATCAAAGCTGACTTTTTAGAATCATTACTCCAGTCACATGATCCTTCAGAAATCATTCTAATATTCTGATTTGCTGCTCAAAAAACATTTATTATTATTATTATTATTATGTTGAAAAGAGCTGAGAAGAATATTTCCTTCTTTTTTTTTATGAATAGAAAGTTCAGAGGAACAGCATAGTTTGTAACATGATCATCTTTATCATCACTTCTGTGCTAAATAAAAGTTTTAATTTCTATACTGACTCCAAGCTTTTGAACTTGGCATTTTCATAATGTATATTGTTTATGTCCTCTGAAGGGGGAAAAAAAACCCATTTTGAAATTCTGGGTTATTTCTCTCAGCAAATCTTCTTCCAGAAACAGAGAGTAGCCGGGATGAACTTGTTTGTTTGCGCGGAGGCGATGTGGGCGTTTACATGCGAGCGCGGCTCACGTGGATATTTGAATCTGAAAAGCGTGATCGGCGCGTGGGCGTGACTGCATTAGATATAATGAGTTGAGATGGGAAAACTGGACATCGCGTTGGTTTCATACGGATTACTTTATCACAGAATATTTGTTTTAGATGTGACTTGCTTTATTTAAAAGTAGACATTTCAAGCTTTCTATACATGTATTTCTCATGTATTTGAGGCAAGTATTCACGGAGATTCATGTTGTTTCATTTACGTGTCTGTGAAGAGAGGTGACAGAGACAGAGCCGGCAGAGAACGCACCCTGTTTATTAATTTTAGAAAAGCACATTGTTTCATTGTTATTATGACTATACAGAAATAAAAGTAGACCCCTTGCAGTTTCAAATGATACCTTATTCTTATCTGTACGATCAAAACTGACAGAGTATTTTTAGTTCTTTTCGCGATCAAAAAGAAAATACCAGACAGCCCGCACCGGTGCGGGCTTCGACCCCAGGGGGTTAAACAGTTTAATGTTTAAACTGACAAGGCTTAAAACACGCGAGAATGATAAAGCAGCACTGGCCCGATCATTCAGATAGGTTATTAAGGTAGTTAAAACACTGCATTCTCCTAACAGCAGGTACATTCACAGGTTTTACATACTAATACTGGTGATCGAGCCAGTGTAATGAAAAAAATGTCTGAAAGGTCTGACATAAGGTGCCACATGAATGATACTGTATGAAGCATTGTTTGTTTACATCACGTTGTGCCTCACGCTATGACAACGATGTTTGGGATATAACTTGATCAAAACTTTGTGAAATAGGACTAGATAATGTGATATTGATATAGATATTTATGTTGACTATTCATCCAAATTATGGTGAACACCAAAATATGAATGTGTTAAAATAACATTTATGTGTTCAAAGAATAAATAAATATTACTTAACTGGCCAACGGAGCGAACCAACCCTGTGATGTCACACGTGGTGGTACTGCAAGATGGCGGTGCCCTTGCTCCAAAAGCTATAACAAAACATCCTTTTTTCTTTAAAATGGTTTCATTAATCGTGTTTGTTATATATTTTTTAATTAAAGTGGAAATCACGTTACTAAATAATGCAAACTTGACTGGCTGCTTTACTTTCACTTTAATGTTTACACCAGGCTTATTTGTCAGTGCTTTATGTTGTCATAATTATTACATGCTTATAAGGCTGGAAGTTCAACAAATCAGTCAATATACTACTGTGATTGTAGTTGTTAAATAAAAATGTCATTCATATCAATTCTTGCATCATCTAATTTCGTCGTAACATATAGGCTTGGCCTACAGAAAATAACATTTGTTTAATCTATCTAATATTGTGTTGGTCATACTATACAATGATTTATTGGTTGTCTTTAGAGCTTTAAAAAATGATTGCATATTAAATTGCAATCGCAATGTTGGTAAAAAATTTATCTATTTTTTTAGAAAACAAGCAGCTTGTAAATGAATAGTGCAAGTCTAAAAGGGACTTCTTTTTTTAAGAATAGAATTACAATAGAGAGTGCTAGAGTTAGAGGGTCAAACAAAGATGGAAGAGATGTGTTTTTAGCTGATTCTTGAAGATGGCTAAGGACTCAGCTGCTCTGATTGAGTGGGGCAGGTCATTCCACCAGGAGGGAACATTTAATTTAAAAGTCTGTGAAAGTGATTTTGTGCCTCTATGGGATGGCACAATAAAGAGACGTTCACTTGCAGAACGCAAGCTTCTAGAGGGCACATAAGTCTGAAGTAATGAATTTAGGTAAAGGGGTGCAGAGGCAGTGGTGGTTTTGTAGGCAAACATTAATGCCTTGAATTTTATGCAAGCAGCTATAGTACAAATTGATAAACAGAGTTGTGATGTGCTTTTTTTTGGGATCATTAAAAATTAATCTTGATGCCGCATTCTGGATTAATTGTAAAGGTTAGATAGAACTGGCTGGAAGACCTGCCAAAAGAGCATTGCTATAGTCCAGCCTGGACAGAACAAGAGCTTGAACAAGTAGTTGTGAAGCATGTTCTGAAAGAAAGGGCCTTATCTTCTCGATGTTGAATACAGCAAATCTGGACCGGGCAGTTTTAGCAATGTGGTCTGAGAAAGTCAGCTGATCATAAATCATAACTCCAAGGTTTCTGGCTGTTTTTGAAGGAGTTATGGTTGATATGCCCAACTGGATGGTGAAATTGTGATGAAACGATGGATTTGATGGAATCACAAGCAGCTCTGTCTTGGCAAGGTTGAGTTGAAGGTGATGGTCCTTCATCCAGAAAGAAATATCAGTTAGACAAGATGATATGCGAGCAGCTATCGTTGGATCATCATGATGGAATGGGAGGTAGAGTTGAGTGTCATCAGCATATCAGTAATATGAAAAGCCATGTTTCTGAATGACAGAACCTAGTGATACCATGTAGACAGAGAAGGGAAGTGGTCCAAGTACTGAGCCCTGAGGTACCCCAGTAGTTAGATGTTGCGACACCTCACCTCTCCAAGATACCTTGAAGGACCTTTCTGAGAGGTAAGACTCAAACCATTGGAGGGTTGACAGGAGGCTCTGGTGGTTAACCATGTCAAAAGCAGCAGACAGATCCAGCAAGATAAGTATTGAAGATTTGGAATCCGCTCTTGCCAGTCTTAGGGCTTCAACAAATGAGAACAAGGCAGGCTTGGTTGAATGTACACTTCTGAAACCAGACTGGTTGCTGTTGAGGAAGTTATTCTGTGTGTGAGAGGCTGAGACTTGGTTGAACACAGCTCGTTCAAGTGTTTTTGCAATGAAAGGAAGAAGGGAATATGGTCTGTAAGTTCTCTAAAAGAGATGGGTTAAGGGTGAGTTTCTTAAGTAGTGGGGTTAATCAAGCCTGTCTAAATGCTGAGAGAAAAACACCAGTGTGAAGGGATGTGTTAATGATGTGAGTGAGGGCAGGTACAACTGCAGGAGAAATGGCTTGAAGGAGATGAGATGGAATAGGATCAAGCGGACAAATAGTAGGATTATTAGAAAGGATGAGTTTGGAGACTTCTGCCTCAGAGAGTGAAGAGAAGGATTTGAACGAGTGTATGTTTGGTGGTAAGATGTGCATGACAGATTGTGGTGTGGAAAATTGTCCACTGATGGTTTTAATTTTATTTATGAAGAATGTGGCAAAGTCATCAGCTGTTAGAGTTGATGAAGGAGGGGAAGGAGGGAGGAAAATGATTTAAAGAGCATGCGAGAGTTAGACGAATTGTTAACTTTATGATAGTATGTCCTTTTAGCAGTGGAGACATTAGCAGAGAAGGAAAAGAGTGACTGATACACATTAAGGTCAGTGGGATTTTTTGATTTGTGCCATACCCTTTTAACAGCCCTGAGCTTAGAATGATGTTCGCGGAGAACATCAGCCAGCCAAGGGGCAGAAGGGGTGGAACAGGCTGGCCTGGAAGACAAGGTGCAGAAAGTGTCTAAACAAGATGTAAGAGTGGAGCAGAATCAGTAGCACTGTTAGCATCAAGAGATGACAACTGTTTAGGAGGAGGAAGCGAAGATGAAACCATACCAGATAGCCGGGATGGTGAGAGTGAGCATAGGTTACATCGAAAGATGACATGTGTATGTGTTGTGTCAAGAACCATGTTGAGGTTAAGAGTGAGGAGGAAGTGATCCGAGGTGTGCAGTGGAGTGACCAGCACATGATCAGTGGAGTGGTGTCATGTGTAAATAAGGTCCAATTGGTTGCCTTATTTGTGAGTAGCCGTAGTTAACACTCTCTTCAGATCAAAAGAGGCAAGCAGAGTGTGAAAGTCTGCACCCTGAGGTTTACCAAGGTGGATGTTGAAGTCTCCAAGCATAACTAGGGGAGTACCATCCTCAGGAAGGGTTGAGAGGAGCACATCTAATACATCCAGGAAATTACCTTGTGGTCCTGGGGGTCGATAAACAACTACAAAGAGGATTTTAAAAGGGTGGGTAATAGTGACTGAATGTGATTCAAAGAAGCTGCTAATACCCAGAGAAGGTAAAGGAATAAATTTCCAATCATTAGAGATAGGGCTGGTCGCTAACTCGAATGTGTAGTTTACGTCGACTTGTTTGAATTAAAATAATTTTTTCTAAAAAAAAAAAAAAAAAGACGTGTACTACGGAACTCCTTAAAGGGAATAAATATGAGATGGAGATAAATATATATTTCAATACTTTCTCTCGCAGTTTTATCATTAGGTGATCATACTGTATATAAAATTGCGGGCATCAGGGAGCCGCTATTCTGCCTGGCATTGAAACTGCTTTTGAATGCACGATGGCTTTTTAGTTTCACTTTCAAGATTCGCGATCGCACATACTCTGTTTATACTGTGGAGCGGCAGTACTTACCACACATTGTACAAGATTAGATGTTTGTCATGGTGCTCAGGATCTGCAAATCATTTGTCATCGTCCTCAGTCATCTCTCCTTACTATGTTTGTGTGGTAAGTGAAATTTTATGTACTGTAATGCAGTGTTTCCCATACATTGATTTATTTGTGGCGGCCTGCCACAATATCAAAACTGACTGCCACAAATATATATTTTTTTCAAAAAGCTTTGACTTCATTGAATAATCAAGCACTGCACATTTCAAAATCGGGTGTCCTTATATCACTGCGTTTCTGAAGGAAACCGACTGTCTTCAGAAAATTTTGGATGTCATTTTCATTTCATCTTGCATATAATGTCTGATAAAGCAGCGTTTGTAAGCAGAGCGCTAATTTGTGTACAGCGTTACCGGGGAATCCGCTATTTCTCTGCGCTCTAAAAGCGCCTCCTGCTGGCAGAGAATGAATTTGCATATATGCCGCCACAAATAGAGTCCAAGTCTGTGGGAAACACTGGTAATGTAACAGGCAACCGTTAGCATTCGTTATTTGTTTTCCATGCCTTTCTGAATACGGATTCACAATTCAGGCCAAAGGGCATCACACATTTTTATGTTACGTTAAATTTTATGTTATGTTACGTTATTTTGTTACATTTTCACTCTCTTTTTGGCTTGTTGTTTCTGATTGCACTTTAACCTGTTAGCCAGCACCCCCCATTTTGGGCCTCACAGGTGAAAATGGCCTACCTAAAATAAAATGCTAATAGTTCCTGACAATAATGTGCTACACACAATTTAGGTATCTTTGGAAAGAAGACACTCTAGGCTTTACTATCCATCATCCATCATCATAGTTGATAATGCTCAAAAAGATAAAAAGTTATAGACAGTGAAGTGCCTTGAAAAATGTTTTACCACACTGAATGTTTTTTTTATTTCATATACAAATATATGAAATAAGTCCTGGAGCAATCCAAAAAAGTAATGGGTTGAAAGTCATATGTCTCATGAGTTTATAGTTCAAATTTGAAGAAGATACCATGAAAAATGAGATTCCTGCAATCATTTTTCTGAGAATATTTCTAGTCCCCCCCACCCCCCACACCCACCGTTTGAAGAAAAATAACCACCAAATGAATTGCAGAATTATACAAACTATTTTAGTCATTATACATACTCCTGCATAGTTTTTCAATTATAAAATAATAGATAGAATTTTAGACACCATATAAGTGATTTATTTGAGCACTAAAAAAACAATAAGAATAATTTGAGTAATAAAAAAGAAAAGAAAAAAAATAGGGAAAAAAAAGGATTTGCTTTGTATGTAGTACATACTATGATTTCCAGACATACACTGATATTGCCAGACATTCACACTGATTGCAGTCAGTAATCACACGCTGATGTGCGTCCATACAGATGATAATCATACAGATGGGCCATATAGTCAATAATAGCCGGTCATTGATTCACATTGATAGCTCTCATACAGTCGGTAATAAACACGCTGATGTGCGTTCATACAGATGGTAATCATACAGATACAGCCACATTCCCCACAAAACACACACATATATGAAAAATGTTGAAGAAAAGAAAACAAATTTTTTTTTTGTGCAAAAAGGCGATCGCTAAGTTACGCCCGCATCAGATGACAGGTGCGTCACAGCGTGCATCACTTGCCGTCACGAGAGAGCGCCAAATTCAAATAAACTATATTCCACGTATCTGTGACTTTTTAAAAATTTTTTTTATTTTTTTTTCAGTGGATGGTCTCGTTCTGGTTGTAACACTGTATGCTACAAAACCGTGTTGTTTTTTTACCACCAAGACACTGTTTTTGAACGTAATCTATTCCATAACGGACACAAACAATAACTCTCCCGAAGAAATTAAATGTAAACAAAGGAATTACCATCCATATTACAACATTATTGTTTCGTTGGACTAAAAGTGCTCTATGGGATGTTGTTCTGTGGACCCTTATCTTGTTCTTATCCTCGTTATTGCAGTGATAGTGGTACATACTGCTTTTTATTATGCATGTTTTGATGTGTACTGCTTACACAGATTTAGCAAATACATTCCTTATAAGCTTTCCATTGGAAAAACAGCGATCTATCATCGATGCTTGAGGCTTAGACCTTCAGAATGATATATAGTTTGTCGAGATTAACTTTGTCCCGTTTCATTTAATCTATTCGTAAACAATGACACATGCAAACAAAGAGCGTTCGGTGCGCCGGCGTCCTGGTGCTAGGTAACAGGTTAACCCCAAGGGGGGAATCCAGATCAAATCCTAGAAGGGAAAATCAAAACAAAATAAAGTTAAAACTTGTTTTGAACAATTTCTTTGTCATCCGCAGATTGATTTTAAGTAGGGGGAAAAAAATCGATTTAAATCGTAAATCGGATTTTTTTTGTGAAAAAATCTGGGATTTTTTTTTAGGCCATATCACCCAGCCCTAATTAGAGATAAGCAGACCAGTACCTCCACCTCTTCCAGTCAGACGGAGAGTGTGGGAAAATGAGAAATTATTGGGGTAGCACTTTATTTTACAGTCCTGTTACTCATGTACATACTATGTATTTATTATAGTAATTACAATAACTTGGTAATAACTAGATACTAACCCTGAACCTACCCCATGTACTTACCTTATATTACCAATATTTTCTTAGGTAGGTACACTGTAAGTACATGTAACTACACGTACTGTAAAATAAAGTGCAGCCATTATTGGAGAGTGCTGCAGGAGTAGCAGTGTCTTCTGGTTTGATCCATGTCTCTGTCAGGGCCATGAGGTTTAGCCTTGAATGACTAGCAATAGATGTAATGAAATCTGTTTTGTTAACTGCAGACTGACAATTCCAGAGACCAATAGAAAAAGTAGTGTATTAACAGACATAGGCAAAGAGTGCAGGTTGATTGCGCTGCCTATAGTGTGTGTGATGCGTGGTTTGCGAGTGGTAGTAATAGTAGGGATATGGAAACACAGTAAGAGGTGTCATAAAAACTGAAACACAAGTGAAGCAAGGTGTAGAAAAGAGGATGAATGAAAAGCGATACTTGTGTCCTTTGCCGGTGTCCCTGCACGGTGAGTCGCACGGTCGAGTCGATGGTCTTTACACTGTTCGGTCTTCACACGATGGCTGTCTCGACTGCTGCTGTGGTGTACTAATCCTTTTTATACCCATTTGGCAAAACGGAAATTGAATTCAGCTGGGCACACTTTACTGTTTATCACAACAAAGGGCCAAAGAAGCGCACAACACTGACAAGGTATGCGATACAGTACGAGACCATACGCAACTTCAGCACGTCTCAATATAGTAAACAAAACAAGCATTTCCTAGCAACGACAGCTGTGCTAAACACTGAGACAAGAAATAAATACACTTACAAGCTGCTTTTAACTTCCGCTGATTGACTGCTTCTCTCAAAGAGTATTTCTTTACACTCTCTTTTGCTAGTGCAAAAATTATTATTAGCGCAAAAATTATTCTGGTTATTAGAAAATAAGAACAAATATACACATTACAAATACACATAATATACAAATAAAACAAACAGTGCTTTACTTTTCAGGTACAGTAGGTATATTTAACAATAACATTCAAGAAATTTAATTAACAAATAAAAAAATTAAACACTATATATACACTAGGGCTGCCCCCTAATATGAGATTTTGAATTAGCAAATAGGTTAAATCTTTTTTTTCCCCCGTTTCGAGGGAAACGGAGAAGAAAGAAATAAGAATGAATCATTGACTACGTAGAATGAATCATTGACTACGTTTACATGGACATCAGTAATCTAATTATTTACCTTATTCTGAATAAGACAGTATTATGATTAAGGTGTTTACATGAGTTGCTTGTAGAATAATCCTTTCATGTTCCCGTTTTACATGTTATAGTACATAGATTGATTAATGGCATGCGTCATTACGTCCTCACGTGACGTCATCCGATGTCCAACCCAGAATTTCACGTGTAAACACATAGTTCGTCTTCATGATGATACCATATACAGTTTTGGGCGTTTCATTTTTAATTTTATGAAAGCTTCAAGTGCAGTTAATTATTTGTATGTGCATACAGACGACGGCGGTGTTGAATTTGCAGTCAAATGGTTGACCACTGCCATGTGTGTATCCTGTCGCAAAATGCGGCGAAAAGTCCTAAACGACGGTAATAGTTTGATTAAGGTGTATACATGTCTGTACTGCACTTCAATAATGCGATTAAAATAAGAATACTCCACATGTCTTAATTCGATTTGTGTTTACTTTGATTATGACTTTAGCCGGATTAAGGTAATCAAAAATCTGTTTACATGGTAGGCTCTTAATCTGAGTATTGTCTTAATCGTATTAAAATCGCAGTATTGATGTCCATGTAAACGTAGTCAATGATTGTAACATCTACAAATACATTATTAATTAATGAGGTTGAAGTCAGAAAAATGTTTCAGAAGTGTAATGTACATAAGAGTCCCGGGTCAGATAATATCGGTGGTCAGGTGTTAAAATCATGTGCTGAGCGATTATCTACAGTTTTCACTTTGTTGTTTCAAGTCACTTGACCAGCACACAGTGCCAGCTATATGGAAAACTTCAACTATAGTACCTGTTCCTAAAGTTAACAAACCATTAGAGCTAAGTGATTATCGACCAACTGTATTAACCTCTGTGGTGTTTAAATGCTGTGAAAGGATTGTTAAAAGGTACACAGTGGGAAAAACACAGCATTTATTGGACCCTTTTCAATGTGGTTATCAGTCAAACAAGGGAGTAAATGATGCTATTTTAACATTGTTACATATTGTTTACTCACATCTTGAGGGTCCTAAAAAATCATGTGAAAATTATTTTTGCTGATTTTTCTTCTGCCTTTAATATTGTGCCATCTGTTCTTGGTGAAAGATTATCTGTAGATTTCTTTCTTGATGGTGGAGTGATTTTGTGGTTGCAGGATTTTTTAAGTAACAGAGTTCAATGAGTGTGTGTGTGGGCACCTTATTGTCTGATAAACAAATCACGAATATTGGTTCCCCACAAGGTTGTGTCTTCTCACCCTTACTGTTTATTTATGTACACAAACAATTGCAGGAGTACTTGTCCAGCAAGATATTTAATCAAATTTGCAGATGATGCTGCATTGGTTAGTCTCCTTAAAGGGGATGAGGACAGTCATGGACCCTTTTTAAATGAATTTGTTTCGTGGTGTGATGTATCAAATCTTAAGTAAAATATTTCAAAAACTAAAGAAATGTGTATTGATTTTGGGAAAGAGTCCTCAACCAGAGCGACCATTATTAAAGGGGAGCAGATTCAGAGGGTAGAAGAGAATAAATACCTTGGAGTTGTTTTAGATCACAAATTGAGGTGGGACAAATGGACTGACGCTGTGAGCAAAAAGGGTCAGCAAAGACTATATTTCCTTAGGAAGATGGTGCCATTTTGCGTAAGCCCTTCATTGTTGAAGGTGTTTTATAACTCTTTTATTGAAAGCGTATTGACCTTTTGTATTATCTGCTGGTTCGGGAATGTTACGGTGGAACAAAAGCGTTTGGTCAGAAAAATTTTAAGTACTGCGAGTAAATTACTTGGTATCCCTGTGATGGGTTTACATCAAATTTATCAGACTAGATGTCTTGGTAAATCTATGAAAATTATATCTGACAATAAGCATCCACTGCATAATGAGTTTGAGCTTTTGCCTTCAGATAGAAGATTTAGGGTACCAGGTTTTTTTAAAAATAGGGGGAAAAAGTCTTTTATATCACAGGCAGTGAAGTTTTTAAATAAAAGATGGGTAAGAAGATAGTTTTTTTTTTTTTTTCTTCCCTTTTTTAAATGAGCGAGTCTCATTCAGTGGTGGTATTTCCTTTTTATTTATTTTTTAACTAAGTGTTGTGGATTTGTATTGTCCTACTGTGAGCAGTTGATATCCGGTACAATGTGTCAAAAATGATTGATTGCTTTGACCTTTTGACCTTTCCCCTCCCCCACGCGGCCCACCCACGTCGCGACCACCCACGTCGTGTTGACCCCGTGACCTCTCAAATGAGTTCCAGATGTCATGCGTGAAATTCCGATGTCATCCGGGGATGAGCTATGATGTTTGTCCGTGTCAGACCGGTGACAGGAGATAAATGAAGTCCTGAGGAATGTTTTTGAAGATGTTATGCTCATCCGGTGGGGGGTTTGCCCATCTGTGGACCACGTGTCCGGTTGCATTCCAAGGCACGGTGTGTTATGGGCTCTCTGTATGGGTGATGTATGAAAAAGAAGGATGAACATAAAACAATTTTAACAGATTATACGGGGATATCACAATATGTGTACCCACACATATACTCTGTTGGTTGTATAAAATGTAATTAAATAACACTCCTAATATTGAAATAAAACAAAGAAATAAATAAAAACCTCTTACACTTTTTCTTTGAGAAAAAGATTTTCTCCTTGTGCAAGCATCACCATTCTTCGAATGAGAGGTTTACAAAAATTGTTAGTTTAAGCTGGAAAAAGCTCTCTCTCTCTCTCTCTCTCTCTCTCTCACACACACACACACACGCACGTGTGCGCATTCAATCGTCCCGAGTCGTATTCTCTTCTATTAAATGAAAATAAATAAATATTGCGATTACACGCAATATAAAACAATGCAAAACATTTACACTAGTTTTAGTCATCATTAAAATATAAAAACGTTGTACATTTTACCAGGAGCGGGAAAAAAGAGTTTGTCATGTTAGAAAAAGTTATCAAAAGGGGAAAACAATTATTTTAATAGGCCAAACGATAAGGGCTATTGTGGACCCGACAAGTCCGGACATGTCAAATTTCTGTGTTTTATTCACATTTATTTGTATATTTGTATTTGTATCACAGAAAATTAAAGTTTCTACATTATATTTAGAACCTTTAATATTTATATTTACATTGTATTAATGAATTTATACTGTATCATCCCCTAAACCTACCCATCACAGTAAAATTTCTTCATTTTTTTATATTTTCATAAACATCATTTAGTATAATTTAATTTAAAAAAATAAAAAAATAAAAAAGCTAATTTATTAAAATGTTTTAATTTAAATTATAAAAGTTATGCTTATGGGTACACTCCATAGACAAAATGATTTTTTACTGTACACCTACCAAAATTCTGCATACAACCATTTTTAATAAAGTATATATATTTTTTAAACGATCTGAATTATGAGGACTCAAGAAGTTTCATCATAAACCACAATGTCATATCAGTGTAATACCTATGTCATTATACAATTTTGTATCATGATAAGTCATATAAACAAGCACGCACTTAAACATTTCAAGCTAAAGAGACTTATCTCTATTATAAAGAATATGGCAATAAATAATTATATATGTTACTGAAGCAAATCATTTATCATACATTTTAAAGTATTCAACAATTAATTAAGTTCACTGAACTTATAAAACACATAATTCTCTTCTTTTAAAGAAGGTGGTAAAAAAATTAAATGTGATTATAACTAACATACTGTATAAAAATAATCATTTAGTTTTACATTATTCTGGGAGCGATGATGACCATTGTCCGAATGAGAGGTTGAAGTCGGAAAAGCTCCTCTGTGCCCTTTCTCACCCTTACCCTCTCTCTCTCTCTCTCACACACACACACACACACACACACGAGCGCGCTCACGTTGGTTTTTATGTTTTCTGGGGATGTTCCATAGGCGTAATGATTTTGTACTGTACACATACCCATCACACAAAATATTCTGCATATGCTTTACATTTTTTAATTTTTTTTTATTAAATATTGTTTTAAGCAATCTGAATTATGACGACTCAAGAAATTTCATCATAAATCACATCTACATTGTTATATCAGTGTAGCTTCCATGTCACTATACAAATTTGTGTTCTGATAAATCATATAAACAAGCACGCACATACATAAACATTTCAAGCTAAAGAGAGACTTATCTCTATTTTAAATAATATGGTAATAAAATATATAGGACAGCATAGTAACATGTTACTGAAGCAAATTTATCATACATTTAAACATGTATTCATTTATCATACATTTATCATACATTTAAACATGTATTCAACATTTATTTATTGACCTTATAAAACACATCATTCTCTTCTTTTAGAGAAGATGGTAGCAAATAAAACTGATTATATATATATATATATAACACGCTGTATAAAATAAACATCTACTATAGTTTTAGATGACAATATAAAAACGCCTTACATTTTTCAGAGTGCTTAGAGGTAGGCTGGATCTTTACGCAATGACGTCCATTCTGTGAATTAAAGATTTCCAACAAAATAGATAAATATAAAAATAAAACAAAAAATGTTTAAGTTATAAACTTTATTAAATATAAACAAAACTCACAGATCCTCCCAGGGCTAAACATCATAGTGAAATGGATTGAATGCTTCAAGGCCCACTCAGAGACCGGGAGGAGTCTCTACGGTCCATAACAGCTCATGTGTCAAGTTAGTCTGCTACCCCTGCTCAGAGTGAACGAAGACATCTTAAAAAATTTATTATTATTATTAAAGCATAATATTAAGAGTGTAAATAAGATCTTTCAAACTTAAAAGATTGTTTAGATGAAATCTTAAAGGTTTTTAAATAAAATATTTTACTTATCTGTTTGCAAATTTAACCTTAATTATGATTTTTATTCAACAGTACCTGTTCAAATTTTAGTTGATCATTTTAAAATAAAATTGTACTTAGTTTATTTTATTTCAAAGCATTTTCCCGCTTAAAAGGCTAAATAAAATGTTTCCGTATCTTAGACTATTACTAGGGTGAGCCTGTGATCTAGTTCGGCGCTTATATAGTTGTAAATCAGACTTTTCTGAACCGAACTTTATCAGCGTGATAAATATCATAGGCCTATACTATCAATATACTATTGGTTATCTACTGAAAAATATATGTAGAATGTGTAGAGCTCAAATATATACAAAATATGATGTATCCGTTTTGAAGACCGATTTTATGACTTTTGCAGGCACCAACCCTTTCCCCCATAAAGCTCATTTAAAATGTTTAAGTCAACTACAGACATGTCACCACGATACGCATTCTTTGGAGTTGTAAACTACACTTGAATGAAGCGCCACATGTGGATCAATGGGTCCCCTGAGAATATTTAATTATGCTTTAAAAGCACAGAACAAGCTAAATGAAAAAGCATACACCACACCAGACTGATAGAAAATACCTACGTTGTTAAAACCTATATACAATATGTATTAAACATATGCTTCGTTGTTAAGACTGCTTATTAATAGTGGTAATACTGTTGTTAAGTTTTAACGGTTCACAAGTCTCATAAATCTATATCATTTCCATTTATTCATTTATTTATTTATTACTTATTTTTTACAAAGATTCAGATAGAAAATACCTACATTGTTAAAACCTATATACAATATGTATTAAACATATATACTTTGGCGAGTTAAGACTGCATATTAATAGCGGTAATACTGTTGTTAAATTTAACGGTTCACAAGTCTCTTAAATCTATATCATTTTCATTTATTTATTTATTACTTTTCTTATTTTTACAAAGATTCAATTCCTAGTAAATATGAGGCCAAACATGATATTACAAAAGAAATCATGTTGACAAATGTTTTTAAAAATGGGGAATGCCAACTCCAAACAGATCCTCTCACACACACACACACACACACACACACACACACACACACACACACACACACAGGCACCATTCAGGAAGGTCAGCAGTTCAGGTCAGCAAAAGGAAGTTTTCAAATCAAATATTGTGCATTTGTATAAGACTTACTGTTTTAAAGCATCAACTTCCTTTAAAGCATGAATAAAAGGTTACCAAATATAGTTTCATACCCGTTGTGTTCTAACAAAGTCATTAATCGGTTCTCTTTGTTTTATACGATTTACTTTTATTACTTCTATGAAGGTTGAGGTTCACGATACTTTTATAAGTTGTATTTTTTAAAATACAACTAAACCAGATAAAAGATTATTCTTTTTGACAAACCTACATTTAAAAGTATTTGATCTTAAAATTATTTACTCTTATTTTCTAAGGTCCAATAGATGAGCCTTCTTAACCGAACAAAGAAAACATATTTTACATTCATAATATTTTATTCCATATTTTTGCACGAGTATCGTAGCTTCATGTTCTTTTTTAAGGGCTTGTCTAAAACTTTAGATGCACAGAATGTGGATTTTTTCACCATCCGACATGAAATTAAAGAGTCGTATCAGCCGAGCTTGCTTCGCCTGTTTATTACTATTTCTTAGGTTATTATTATTTTTGACTCACATATAGAATAATTATGGAAACCTTATCGTCCATGCTTTCCCCCTATACAGTCCCCAAAGATAATATCCAAACAAGTTCTATGGGGGCACAGTAGTAAAATCCTAGAGGTCTAGTTTCTCAGAAAGTGTACGCATCATTTAAGAAAAGGATCATAATGCATTCAGAATACAGAAAACCTCCTCTCGATCTACTGTGACTGTCATTTTACTTAGGGTTAGTGTTATGGATGACGCCGTTCACATTTTGTTTGCTGGACTGTATATGCCTTTAGGTGAGGCCTTCTCTCTCTCTCTCTCTCTCTGTCTCTCTTTCTCTCTCTCTAAGAGCAGTCAGCATTCAGAGTTTATAGAAATAAATGAAATTAAGAAAATTTCGACTTGAGAGCGTTTAACTAAGTCGGTATTACTTTTTAGGACAATTATCCAACTCCATGTCCGTAGGATGATAAGTCTTGCTGATTTACACATACAACTGAAACATTTCTCACCATCGAGCTCAAAGCCGCACATTCAGTAAAGGTTGTACACGCTCTTGAAAAGGTTACAGACATAAAATATAAAGGAATTTTGTGAGAACAAAAACCCTATGTATCTCAAGAGACCAAACCACTAAGAAAATTTCCATATGAATACAGACAATTCCGCTCGTGGGCATTTGTGTATATTTTTGTAAACGTTGAATTATAAATGACTTTTTCTTTACGTCACTTGATTTAGACTTCTTGTTCAAGATAGCTGATGACGATATTCACATTTTATTTGTCATACCAACGACTCGTTTCTTTCAAAGTTTCCGTTTGCTATTAAATATTAGGCCCGTGCGTACTACCCTTCGGTCATAAACATAAGCATCTGCCTCTTGCTAGAATTTTTCTGTTTTGTCCACTTTTGGCAGATTTGATAGAGGGACTATGTCGACTTCTTGTAATGTGATCGCAATTAAGAACCATAACATTAAACTACATGCCCATGAAAAGGTCACAGACGTAGTCTTTTATACAGGAAATATGTTTGCACAAGAGAAATATGTATCGGTATAACAAATACCTAATACTAAAATACTCTCTTCTAAATATATGTAATATTTTTAGTTTTAGTGTTGATTTTGACGGCTTACCCCAATAGCTGATACCACTCTATACTTTTTTCATTGTTTTGTACAGTTTTTAGATGAAGACCATCCTCAGAGTTTGGTCAATCATGCAGCGAGTGAAAACGAGAACAAATGCAGGATAAGATAACTAAAGGAAACTCAAGAGAGTGTTTAAACTGAGATTGTGGTGTACAGATTACTGGTCTGTCTACAAAGAGGCCACGTGACACAAGGCCTCGATCTTACTATTTCGCCGTTACATGTACATCTATTTCATTTAGAGCGCATAAAGTTGCACATTACAAGTTGAATATGGTGTGGAAACACAATTTTCTTTGTACGCGTCTCTAAACGTGACTTTAATAAATCACTGATGTTTTAAGCGTAAGCGATGATTCAGTCCGTTTTATTCAGTCGTTGTGTTTTAGGCGTCCTAAAACATGATTTTAGTTTTGTTCCAGGAAACAGGTACGACTGTAACTGAGCATTGTCATGTCTGTCTGCTCTTCTTTAAGTAAACATGCGGCTGGCAGTTTTTAACATCTCTTAATTTTTCACAATTGCAAATGTTTGTTTAGCTTAAATATTAGTTTTTTAGTCAGTTACAAAAGTGTCAGGCATGATGCTTATTTGTATTTTTAAATAATTACGACAAAGTTACAGGTTTCTTGGACGAACGCTTGACAGAGTGTTACTCAATCCGTCCTCTGCGTTGTCTTTTAATAAAATATTAAATTGAATGTCACTAAGACAAATTCTGTAACAGCGTTCATAAATATATATAAACGTACAAATCTTTATAGAGACAATAAGAACAATAAGGTCTAACATCACAAACTGAGAGAAATCTTGACTTTATCCTTGTGTTTAACGGCGCTAGGCCTTGCCACAACGTTGTGAGATATGAATCGCAAAGTTTTTTCATAGGGCTACGCTTTGAAACCAGAACAATTCCATGACTTTGCGCATTCTTTCTGTTTGAATTTGTTTACCGCTCTTGTTGTATTTTCCCCATCTAACGGTAATTGTTAGGCCTTGCGCTTTGCTCCCTAGTTTTTTGCTGTCCTGTCTCTTTGTCCATATTTCTGCTAATTTGCATGATTTAATAAAACATGGCTTCAACCCGTCGCCTTCATTCGAGACATTTACGTTATATTATTAATATAGTTTAGATATCAGATACGTTTCTCGATCATTATTTCCGTCTGTTTTCTTTTTAGAAAATGGAAATTAAAAATATTTGTAAATTGCTCATTTGTAAGTCGCTTCGGAAAAAGGCGTATACACATTTGTATAAAATTTTGAACAGTATATTGTTGAATATACATTGAAATAGCGAAGACAATGATCAAATTACAAACAATAGTAATGACATTACAGTCGGTCTAGCCAGAAAAGAAAATTTACACAGACCAGTATGTCTCGGGCTAGTATGAAATCGACTAGCATCTCAATAATTTCACATATCTCGGAATCATCGTTTTTTGAGACCAGCGCCACACATACATCTGTTACATATGTACACAGACAGAGAACCTCTTTAACGGCCAGAAAAATTCTGGATGTGATGTCTGAATGTGAGGATGAGATGGACGTTAACGAGGTTCTCTGTCTGTGTACGTATGTAACAGATGTATGTGTGGTCTCAAAAAATGATGATTCCGAGATATGTGAAATTATTGAGATGCTAGTCGATTTCATGCTGGCCCGAAACATGTTGGTTTGCAGAGATTTTCTTTTCTGGCTTGACCGCCTGTAATGTCATTACTATTGTTTGTAACTTGATCATTGTCTTCACTACTTCAATGTATATTCAACAATATACTGTTCAAAATTTTTTACAAATGTGTATACGCCTTTTTCCGAAGCGACTTACAAATGAGCAATTTACAAATATTTTTAATTTCCATTTTCTAAAAAGAAAACAGCCGGAAATAATGATCGAGAAACGTATCTGATATCTAAACTATATTAATAATATAACGTAAATGTCTCGAATGAAGACGACGGTTTGAAGCCATGTTTTATTAAATCAAGCAAATTAGCAGAAATATTGACTTATATGAACAAAAGAGACAGGACAGCAAAAAACTAGGGAACAAAGCACAAGGTCTAACAATTACCGTTAGATGGGGAAAATACAACAAGAGTGATGACAATTTCAAGCGGAAAAATGGCGCGAGAATCTGGAATTGCAGTTAGCGTAATATGAAAAACTTATATCTCTAGCGTTGTGGCAAGGCCTAAGCGCCGTTAAACTACAAGGATAAAGTCAAGATTTCTCCGGATTTAATGATGTTAGACCTTATTATTCTTATTGTCTCTATAAGACGTTTATATGTTTATGAGCGGCTATTTGCAAGAACTGTCTTTAGTGATAAATTTAATATTTTGACAAAAAGACGAAGCGCGGAGGGCAGTTGAAGTGAGCACTCTGTCAATCAAGAAAACCACAACTTTATTAAAATGGTGTAGAAATACAAGTAGAAAACATCATGTGACCCCTTTTGTAACTGACTTTAAAAAAAAACTAATATTTTAAACAAACAAACGACTACAATTAATGAAAATGAAGAGTTAAAAACGCCAACGTACCTTTAAAGAAAAACGGACAGACTTTGTGACTGGCTCAGTTACAGTCGTGCACATTTCCTGGAACAAAACTAAAATCATGTTTTTTAGAACGTACAAAATACAACGGCTATAAAAGACTGAATGTCGCTTAAACTTAAAAACTATCGAGTGATTTATTAAAGTACGTTTAAGAACATACAAAAGTTGTGTTTCCACACCATATTCAACTTTGTAGTAATGCAACATAAAATTTCTAAATGAAATGGATAATGTACATGCTGTGGCGAAATCGTGAATCGAGGCCTTGTGTCCGCGGCTCTTTATAGACAGACCAATAATCTGTACACCACAATCTCGATTTAAACATATAAAAGCGAGTTTCCTTTTTAGTTATCTTATCCTGCATTTGTTCTCGTTTTCGCGCGGCACCATGATGACCCAAATGCGGATGGTCTTCATCTAAAAACTGTACAAAACAATGAAAAAGTAGGTGGTAACTGATTGGGAGTAGCGTCCATCAGCACTAAAACGGAAATCCATATATTTAGAAGTATTTAGTATTAGGTATTTGTTATGCGTACATGTTTCTCTTGTGCAAGCATATTTCCTGTATAAGACTTCAAATAATTTCATGGGCATGGTTTGAAGTGTTATGAAGTTCTTAATTGCGATCTGCAAATGGTATAATTCCTCTCTATCAAATCTGCCAAGCGACAAAATGAAAAGAATTCTGGCAAGGCAGATGCTTTATGCTTATGACGAGAATATGCGCGCGGGCTAATGACAACCCAAGCCGAAGAGGCTTTGGAAAGAAGCGAGTGCGTTGTATGACAAATAAAATGTGAATATCGTCATCAGCATCTTGAACAAAAGTCTAGATCAAAAATTGGCGTAAAGAAAAGTCATTTATAATTCAGCGTTTACAAAATACGGCAGAACTATCTGTGATCCTCTTTTGGAAATTTCTTAGTGGATTTGGTGAATAACGAGATACATAGGAGTTTTGTTCTCACAAAATTCGCTTTATATTTATGTCTGTAACCTTTTCCGAAATTGCGTATGCAACGCTGCAGATGTCGACTTGGCGATGTGAAAATGTTTCAGTTGTATGTGTAAATCAACAAGACTTATCATCCCTCACGGACATGGAAGTTGGATAATTAATCCTAAAAATAATGCCCGACTTTTGAATTAAAAAGGCTCCCAAGAAATCGAGATTTTTGTATTTTCATTTATTTCTATGAGAACTCTGAATGCTGACTGCTCTTAGAGGAGAGAGAGAGAGAGAGAGAGAGAGAGAGGAGGAGAGAGGAAGCTCACTAAAATATGCAGCCCAACCAAAATAAAATAATGAGACTGAAAAACACTAACCCTAGAAATAAAAAAATGACAGTCACGAGCGTCGAAATTTTCTGCTGTATATTCTGGGTGCATTACTGATCCTTTTCTTAAATGATCATTACACTTCTGAAACTAGACCTCTAGGATTTTACTATATTACCCCATAAGAACTTGTTTTGAATATTATCTTTGGGAATATAGGGGAAAACATGAAGACGTATAAGGTTTCCCATAGTTATTCATATGTGAGTCAAAAATAATAATAACCTAAGAAATAGTAATAAACAGGCTGAAATGCTTCGACTGTCCCGACTCTTTTAATTTCGTAATAGGATAATCCGCATTCTGACCGTCTAAAGGAGCCAAGCCGCTTAAAAGAACATGAAATACGTGCCGTGCAAAAGCTAGCGGGATAAAGAAATATTATGAATGAATGTCAAACATGTTTTCTTTGTTCGATTAAAAAGGAAATATCTATTGGACCTTAGAAAATAAGAGTAAATAATTTTAAGATCAAATACTTTTAAATGTAGATTTGTCAAAAAGAATAATCTTTTATCTGGTTTAGTTGTGTTTTAAAAAATACAACTTATAAAAGTATCGTGAATCTCAACCTTCATAAATATAAAAGTAAATCAACAAGAAAACGTTAATGACTTTATTAGAACAACGAAATATGGAAACTATATTTGGTAACCTTTATTCAGCATACTTTTGAAATTTGATGCTTTTAAAACTGGTAGAGTCTGCAAATACGCAATATTTGATTTAGCTTTCCTTGCTGATTACCATGACTACTGACCTTCACAGTTAATTGCACATAAGCTAATAGTAATGTGTGTAGTAGTGTGAAATTATTGTGTGTGTGTGTGTGTGTGTGTGAGGATCTGTTTGGAGTTGGCATTCCCCATTTTTAAAAACATTTGTCAACATGATTTCTTTTGTAATATCATGTTTGGCCTCATATTTACTAGGAATTGAATCTTTGTAAAAATAAGAAAAGTAATAAATAAATAAATGAAAATGATATAGATTTAAGAGACTTGTGAACCGTTAAATTAACTGACAGTATTACCGCTATTAATATGCAGTCTTAACGACAAAAGCATATGTTTAATACATATTGTATATAGGTTTTAACAATGTAGGTATTTTCTATCTGAATCTTTGTAAAAAATAAGTAATAAATAAATAAATAAATGAATAAATGGAAATGATATAGATTTATGAGACTTGTGAACCGTTAAAACTTAACAACAGTATTACCACTATTAATAAGCAGTCTTAACAACGAAGCATATGTTTAATACATATTGTATATAGGTTTTAACAACGTAGGTATTTCTATCAGTCTGGTGTGAGTGGTATCTTTTCATTTAGCTGTTCTGTGCTTTTAAAGCATGATTAAATATTCTCAGAGACTGTCCGTAATGGCACTTCATTCAAGTGTAGTTGACAACTCGGCGTGTAGAGTGCGTGATAAGTAGTGACGTAGTTGTTTTGGAGATATTCACATGTCTGTAGTTGACTTAAACATTTTAAATGAGCCGGAACGTTATGGGGTAGATTCCTGGTGAAGTCATAAAATCTCTCTTCAAAGACCGGCATACAAAGCGTATACATCACATTTTGTATATTTCTACATATATTTTCAGTAGATAACCAATAGTATATTGATAAAGTAGGCCTATGATATTTATCGCTGATAAGAAAGTTTGGTTCAGAAAAAGTCTGATTTAATATATAAGCGTAGATAGTACAGGCTCTACAATGATAGTCTGAATGTGAGCATTTTATTTAACCTTTTAAGTGAGGAAAATTAACTTTGAAATAAAAAAATAAAACTAAATACAATTTTATTTTTAAAAATGATCAACTAAAATTTGAACAGGTACTGTTGAATAAATCATAATTAAGGTTAAATTTACAAACAGATAAAGTAAAATATTTATTTAGAAAACACTTTGGGTTTCGTCTAAAACAATCTTTAAATTTGAAGATATATTTATATAATATTATCTTAATAATAATAATTTTTAAGATGTCTTGATTCACTGAGCGGGGTAGCAGACTAATGACATGAAATTATAACGTGGACCGCCGATCTCTAGGGTGGGCCTTGAAGCATTCAATCCATTCACTATGATGTTGTACAAGGAGGTATGAGTTTGTTTATATTTAATAAGGATTTGAACTTAAACATTTTGTTTTGTTATTTTTATATTTATCTATTTTGTTGAATCTTTAATTAACAGAATGGGCATCGTGTGGGATCCAGTTACCTCTAAGCGCTCTGAAAATGTAAGAGCGATATTGTCATCTAAAACATAATTATTTTTATTTATACAAGCGTGTTATAAATATCTTTATATTGAGTTTGTTGCTGCCATCTCCTCTAAAGGAGAGGAATGAGGTGTTTAAGGTCAATAAATAAATATTGAATACGTATTTAAATAATATGATAAATAGTATGATAAATGAATGCATGTTTAAATGTATGATAAATTCTTCGATTAACATGTTACTATGCTGTCCTATATATTTTGTTACCATATTATTTAAAATAGGATGGAATCTCTCTTAGCTTGAAATGCTTATGTAAGATAGTGCTATTCATATGATTTAATCAGAACACAAAGAATTTGTATAGTGGCGATGGAAGCTTCCCTTTAATGCCTTTAGCGTGGATGTGATTTATAATATTTCTTGAGTCATGAATTCGAATTGTAAAACAATATTTAATAAAAGAAAAGTAAAATATGCAGAATATTTTGTGTGATAGTATGTGTTTGCAGTTTGTACAGTGCAAAATCATTGCGGCTGTAGAACATCCCCAGAAAACATAAAAACCAACAAGCGGCATCGTGTATAGTGTACATTAATGTGTATATGTGAAAGAGAGAGGAAAACTTAGAGAGGAGTAATTAGTGAGAAAAGGGTCAGAAGGGCTTTTCCGACTTCAGCATACTCATTCAGGCAATGAGTCTCATGTCTCTTTAGAATAATGTAAAACTAAATGATTTTTATACGTATTTAGTTATAATCACATTTAATTTTGTACCTTCTTTAAAGAAAGGAGTATGTGTTTTATAAGTTCAGTGAACTATTATTGTGCCATATTCTTTTATAATAGAGATAAGTCTCTTTAGCTTCGAATGTTTAAATGCGTCTTATATTTATATGATGACTTACCATGATAAAACTGTATGTGTTTATGGGTATTACACTGATATGACATTGTATGATGAAACTCTTGAGTCACCATAATTCAGATCGTTTAAAAAAATATATATATTTTATTAAAAATAGTTGTATCACAAAATTTTGGTAGATATACAATAAAAAATCATTTTGTCTATGGGTATAGTAATACTCAAATGATTGTATATAAGCATAACTATAATTTAAATTAAAACATTTTAATAGGTAACTTTTTTATTTTTGAATTTTTAAATTAAATTATGCTAAATGATGTATGAAAATATAAAAAAAATTAAGAAATTTTACTTGTGATAGGTAGGTTTAGGGATGATGTCGTCATTAATACAATGTAAATATAAATATTAAAGGTTTAAAAATATAATCTATAGAAACACAATTTTCTGTGATACAAATACAAATATACATATAAATGTGAATACAACATTTGACAGTAATCGACTTGTCAGTCACAATAGCCCTTGATGACGATATTAAAATAATTGTTTTTCCCCTTTTTTATTAACTTTCTAACATGACAAACTCTTTTTCCGGCTCTATATAATACGAGCGTTTATCCAATGACGAAAAATGTGCAATTATAATTTTGCATTGTTTATATTGATGTCGCATTATTTATTTTCATTTAATAGAAGGAAATGCGACCGGGACGACGGACGAGTGCATAATATTGAGAGGAGGAGAGAGAGAGAGAGAGCTTTCAGCTTAAACTAACAATTTTTTGTTAACCTCTCATTCGAAGAATGAGTGTCCTTGCACAAGGAGCAAGACTTTTTTCAAAGAAAAAGTGTAAGAGGTTTTTATTTCTTTATTTATTGTTTTATTTCAATATTAGGAGTGTTATTTAATTACATTTTTTATACAATAACAGAAAATATATGTGTGGGTACACATATTGTATTTATATCGTATAATCTGTTAAAATTATTTTATGTTCATCCTTCTTTTCGCCATCACCAGAAATTATAGCTGCGTGCCATAGGTCTGGCAGTTGCGTGGTCCACACAGATAGGCAAACCCGGATGGTAACATCTTCAAAAACATTCCTCAGGACTTCATTTATCTCCTGTCACCGGTCTGACACGGACAAACATCATAGCTCATCCCCGGATGACATCGGAATTTCACGCATGACATCTGGAACTCATTTGAGAGGTCACGGGGTCAACACGACGTGGGTGGTCGCGACGTGGGTGGGCCGCGTGGGGGAGGGGAAAGGTCAAAAGGTCAAAGCAATCAATCATTTTTGACACATTGTACCGGATATCAACTACTACTGTGTAATTTATGTTGTATTTATATGTTGTAACTGCATATGGAAACAAGTCACTGAAACAAAATTTCCCCAAGGGGATGAATAAAGTTACTACTACTAATAGACGACTAATCGTTAGTCGACCAGAAGAGGCTTGGTCGACCAAAATTTTATTAGTCGCAGAAAAATAAAAATAAAATCCACAGGTGAAGTCACGCAGTCCGTGACGGACAGATTGTTAACAGCTATAGTCTATGTGGTAATACAGTACATCGGGCAGGATGCCTAAACGCTCGCCTATCATTCATCGACCTCAAATATGGCTTATCATCTGAAATATGTAAGTGTTGGCAACTTTACATGTCCACTCAATCTAATGTTAACCTAGAGAAATGTGCACTACGGAAGTGTTTGTGTGGAGTGTGGAAGCTGAACAGAAGCGAGTTCACTGCAGGACAGATGGAGGCGCCATGCACTCACTTGCTCTTCAGATACTCCCAGGTGCATCACTACTGCGGAGATGACGAGTCAGTGAGAGACACACACACACGCAGAGAGAGAGAGTGTTGCCGACTTCATCTCTTCAGCCGAAAACAAAAAAAGCACTAGTTTATCAAATGATTAAAATGTTAATGCAGCCTCCTTACTGTTTTTCCCATAATCATTAGCCTACTTCTGCCGGTGCGCTGCGGCTGTGGCAGTGGCAAGCTTTATGCATGTGCTTGAGCGCTTATTAGGCTATGTTTGCAATTAAAGGCTCATTATAATGATTTAAATGGCTTATTAATAAATGTGCGATTAGTCGACTAATGCTTAAAATGAACGACTACTAGTCGACCAGCAAAATCCTAAGTCGAGGACAGCCCTAATATACACTATATACTGTACATCAATTATACATTGATTTTTATTAAAGCAACTATAAAGTTATTCAGTAAACCGTTTAGAGTGATTTTTCTGTTTTTTTTTTTTTGTTGTTGTTGTTTTTTTTTGTTGTTTTATTAACATTAAAAGAATAGTTTACCAAAAAATTACAATTTTGTTATCTGTCTGTCAGTTTGTCATAGTGTTTTATTTTTATACCATCATTTACTCGCTCTCAAGTTGTTTGAGTTTTTCTTCTGCTGAACAGAAATTCTATTTTGAAGAATTTGGATAACCAAACAGTTGCTGGTCCCCAGTTACTTCCATTGTGTTTTTTTTTTTTCTTTTTTTCCACTATCAAAGTCAGTGGGGACCAGCTACTGTTTGATGACCCACATTTTTCAAAATATCTTCTTTTGTGTTTAGCATAAGAAAGAAATTAATACAGGTTTGGGACAACGTGAGTGAGTAAATAGTGACAGAAATGTAATTTTTGGGAGAACTATCCCTTTAATGACAATCGACAGCATGTTTAGTACTGTTGCTTTAAGAGATGCATTCGTTTCTCTCTGAACTGTTTGCCGTTTAGCCGTGCTTATCATACAAGGGCAACAAATGGTGGCAACACCAGCATATATAGTGGTAACTGTACGTAACACTATACACACCTATATAAAAAACAGTTACACCTGTGCTTATCATAGAAGGCAATAAATGGCGGCAGCACAAATAGTGGTTAATGTAAGCAACACTACACACTTATATGAAAACCAGTGGCACAGCTGGTGCTTATCATAAAAGAGCAATGATCTGTGGCAGCACCGGGAAATATAGGGCCTGTTTACACCAGGTCACTTCATGCGTTTTCTCTGATCGGATATCTCTCTGATTTGTTCAATCGTTTCTATTTACACTTGGCCACATTAATGTGTCTCTGCAAAACGGATATAAATCCGTTCTTCAATTCCCGCGCTATATGCAAATTTAACGGCGTTCACGTCAATGAAAGCAGATATGCGCTGCATTTTATTCAGCTAATATCAAGATGACAGCGCAACATCAGCACTGGAAAGATAGGTTAGTCTCACTACTTTCAATGAAGATGATTGTGTGTTGAGCGGCAGTTTGCACATCGGCTTGCTGAAGAGAGACTCAGCTACTCATCCGCGGTGACGCTTGCGTTAGCGCAGTCATATCTGACTATAACAGGCCATACAGCCTATAAAACGCTCTCACACGTTTATTATTTTAATATTTTGGGAGGAGTAAAATTAGCATATGTGGTTTCAACAACCAGATGCATTTACACTTGTCCAGTTTCGTCTGGAATGCGGCCCAGACCAGCTCCTGAAGTGGTTTGAGCGATCGGATTTAAATGAGTCTCGAATAGCTATCCGATCAGAAAAAATGCATGAAGTGACCAGGTGTAAACAGCCCCATAGTGGTTAATGTAATCAACACTACACACCCATATAAAAAACAGCTGCTCTGAGGCAGGGGCTGCTTATGTACCATGTCAATGAGTGAGCAACTGGAGCAGGCAGTTCGCCACTCTGAGACTGCTTTTTTTCGTGTCCTGAAAGTTCACCGCTGGACCAGGCTGAGGGCTCCATCGGTGGGGAGGAGACTGTCCCGGGCGAAAATCACAGGTAGTTCAGGTGGAAGCAAGCCACGTAGAAACTAGGGATGCACCGAATGTTCGGCAAACAAAAACTGCAAAAAAAAACCTAACTCTTTCAGTGTTCGGCCGAATGAGCGAAAAGACCGAATAAATTGTACGAAACAATGCCGTGACGCGATCAAATAGAGGCGCGCACTAATGCAGCGAACACGTCTTCAGTGTGGAAGTATTTAAAACTGTCAGAGAAAGACACAAAATCATTACAAACACGAAGCACCGACAGCGAGAGACTGTCACTGCATCTCATGTATCCGATGAGAAGAGGAAAGGGTGGTTGTTGATGGTTACTATGATGATTGAAATCGCGAAATGGCCTCAGACAATTAGTAAATAAACTGCAGAATGTTGTGTTTTCAAATACACTCACGGATTTCATGTATTCAAACAGCGCTGCCAGAGCTCGCGGCGCCAGGGTTCAAAGTCCAAAGCGCGAGAAAAATCTAGCTAAAACAGTTACTGGTCATTTGCTTAGTAACATTTTTATAATTTTTTTTAAAGATGTTATAATTTTTTATTATAACATTCACACATAGTGTTTAAATTGGGATCTGTAATATATTTTAATGTTTTAAAAGAAGTCTCTTCTGCTTAGCAAGGCTGCATTTATTTGTACAGTAAAAAATGCATGCCTGATTCATAAAGGGGGTCTCAAAAATGGCCAAATATATTATTTCAGTAACTTATTAATTTTAAATTAAATTGTGCTTTGTTGGTATAATGTCTGATAGAATGTTAAAAAATATTCAGTGTTAAATAAATATTTTTAAATTGTTGTTTTGTAATTGATTTTTTTATTTGAAAAGCAGGACAGAACAATAAAAAGCACATTTTGGCTATTTAATTTATGCAATAGTGAAAAAATGGCAAAATAGGCCTACATGGGGAAAAAATGTGAAAAATGTGTTCGGTATTTGGCCTTTGGCCCAGTGTTTCATTTTCTTCGGCTTCGGCCAAGAATTTTAATTTCGGTGCATCCCTAGTAGAAACTGACTCATCGTGAGGTCATCCCATGACTCAGTTGCCTCGGACTGCCACTGCTTGCCACGGCTCTTGGGCGGTGGAGGGCTGAAAAATACACTTTTTTTGAAGTCATTTGAGTGTTTGGAACAACATTAGCGTGGAAGTGAAACAGTCAGTCAAGTTTTCATTATTTAGTAAAGTGATTTCAACATTAATTAAAAAATATATAACAAACACGATTAATGAAACCATTTTAAAGAAAAAAGGGTGTTTTGTTATAGCTTTTAGAGCAAGGGCGCCACCATCTTGCAGTACCACCGCGTTCGCTCCATTGGCCAGTTAAGTAATATATAAGCATTTCTTTACTTTTTGTACATACGCTTGTTTAAATGGAGGACGATGAACTTTAAAGGACTGTTGAGCCCATAATAAGTGCAACTGCGTATGCATTTGAGCCGATACCGCGAGGGGGCCGAGCATTACTGCCGTTACGGGTGGAAGAAGTTGTGAATCTGCTCTGGTTTGGGGTGAAGAGTGGGTCGGAAACAAATCGCATTTACGTGGATACTAATCAGAACAGCCATTAACATAATATACTGTGCATTTGCTTAAACAGGCAAGAAAGCGGACTCAATTTGGTACTCACGTGCAGTCTGAGCCGAGCGCTTTTTGCGTGTGTGTGTGTGCAGAGAAACAACCCAGCTAACAAAACTACGTAACTGTTATGTAACTGCAACGTAATCTGGTGACCAAAGTTTCATCGTGGCGTGGCAACCGGAAAAGTGAAAGACCCCTATAGACCAATTTCATGTAGACGTCACAGTTACATCACTAGCAGCTGTGCGCGCATTGTGGTGGCAGAAACACACGGTAACAAGTGGAGTGAAATGGGAAAAATCCACGGAATAAGAGATAAAATGTATTGTTGTGCCTTTGGATGTCAGAATCGGAATGCAAATCATTTTTATAGAATACTGTCGTCAAAAACGCCATATGAAGCTAAACGCAGACGTTTAAACAGACTAATGAATGAAACCTGCTATGATTACTCTTGTTTTAAAGCATACATTTGATTTAAACAATTGGTCTACATATTCACATATGCAGTTCATTGGGAACATATTATATTTGCCCTACAGTTACAGCATGAAATACTATTTAAACCTATAACATTTTACATTTAACGTTACCTATTGTCTCTCAATTCTTTGTTGAGGCTTTTTTTCTCGCACATGCAACTTTATATTTCGTATTTCGGACTTTATAACTCGATTTAACTCAACAATAGCGAGTTTGTCCATTCTGAGGGGGAAAAAAACGCCAGAAGTGTGGGATATAACTCAAAAGAGAGAATGACGAGTTGATTTTTTTTATCAGAATTGACCTTATGAACGGTTACTTCCTGATAAGCCAGCTCAGTCATTTCCGGTCAAGTGTACTGTGGCATAAGAGGAGCGCCCTTTGCTCGGTTTCTCTACATAACTTTTCTCCTAATTGTGAATGGATTTTGTTTGTCTAAGATGACCAAATGTCCATGTATACCATTTCAGGAATGACAAAATGCGAATGTTAAATTTATGCGAGGGAATCCATTAAATCATGCCACGAGTCATTGCTATGATTGACAGTGGCAACAGAATGAATCATCTGACGAGCCTATGTCAAAATAAAGCTGTGCATTAAGTGATTCAGACTAAATTCAGACTAACAAAACTACAGGTCTGTGTTGGATAAAACTTAAACGATGTAGCCTAGTTATTAAATTAAATCTAAACATTTCAAAATATTGAATGCATTATTTATTTGTTATACCAACTTATTTAATTTGTATTTGACTGTATAGGTATTTAAATAATTCAGCATTATAGGCTGACTTTGTGACTTCCTGCACTTGCTATACTTTATATTTTTGTGCAACAAAGTACTAAATTTATAATATTTATATTAAATCAAAAGATGTGAAAAACTAAGTTGAAATGGCAGCTGCAGTCAATGAGTGATCATATACTGCCATCTCTTGGTTATAACGGTAATTTCATTTTCATCTTAAAAAGTCGCCGAGATACATTTATAGCATATTTCTTCATGTCATCTTCATGAATGAAAGGTGAACCTTTAATAATGGGAATTTTACCGCACAGAGTTGAGAAATAATAAATGCTTTAAAATTTTATAAGATTTTAAAAATGTGTTCATGGCTATGAAGGTAAGATATTGATTATCGAGAACACCATTACAATATCCTTTAAGAGATTAGCCTATCTGCCTAAACAGTTACAATAATGTTTATTTGTCAGAATTTAAATTTACAGTTATACTTACGTGGGTGCTTCCCTGGATTACCAGACTCTGCATATAAAATTATATGTTCTTTAATAACATGAAACTGTATGTTAATTCCGCTATCTTTAATTACAGTGTTGCAATTATTTTGTTTCTCAGTTTCTGATAAGAATGAGGCAGGAGATGTTTCTGTGAGAGTCTCCACCTATATATAGCACATATAAAATTAACTTCACTGGAAGATTACGAACTGGCTTATCTTTATCCGGAAGTTCTAATAGCGCTCCGTGCATATGGTGAATTGTGAGATATAATTTCGGAATTGCAAGAATAAAGTCAGAATTTTTAAATATTGAAATTTTAACGTTGCTGCCACTGCCAGAAAAAAAAAAAATCGACGACAGCTGTGGTTAAACGAGATAAACCGAGCGGACTGGACAGAAACGATTGTCAAAAATGCTCGCGTTTGCAGCATGCACACTTATCAGAAAAGGTTTGATAAAGTCTTGTCTTTTGTTGTTATAGGCACGTCCAAAGATTTCTTATGCATCTCACTACTATGTCGTGTGTGAACTAATATCTGTGTGCATGTGTGTAAAACAACAAACTGACGATTTATATGCTTAATCATATGTAATAGTATATACATTGTTATGAGTAATTGTGGCTGGAATAATAATGTAGCTGTAAAAATATTTGCCTGCTGAAATTGAAATGTATATAGGCTACATCTTCATGACTAGATAGTGAGTTTGTCTTTACTATACACGTTAATGTTAGATGTGAGTCACTCAACCGGAGGGAATCCTGTCAGATCGTCCATCCTTTGAGAAAAAGTGTGTGCGGGTCGGCCAATCTGGTTTCGTCCGTTAAAGTTAACCTTTTCAAATAACAATCGCGGTCCCGGACAATCAGTGACCTTACATATGCAGGTAAAATCAGAATTTCTCCAGTTATTGTTAAAAAAAAAAACAAGCTAACAGACTTCATAGCTAGCGTTAGTGAAGCGGTCAGGGGGATCTTTCTGCCACCACCTAAGCTCCACCCATAGAAAAACGTCACAATGTTTACTAACAAGTAACTGCGACGTTGTAGCAACGCCGTGGATCAGTAGTTGTGTGCTGGTAATCAGTTGGTATTTTTTGTAATTATTTCTATGGGCGGACATGCAGTAGTTTAACCTAATTTATGTCCTCATATGCCCAAACTAATTTAAAGGCTGTTTCAACAGCTGTGAATGATGAATACAGACTCGAAATGAATTTAATTCATTTATTTTGAAAACGCACAAATATGAACAGTAAAATACACCCAAATTATTAATAAAAACATAGCAATACAATACAGTGAAATATGAATGAAAGCATTCAAGACGTTCTGTGCTCAGCATCAATATAAACAGAAATGCTATGCTAGCATAATATTTGCTAGCAGACATTTCAGATAATCAACGAAAGATACCATAATCACAGAGGTATAAATATTAACTATTTATTAAGTATTAAGTAAATATTAACTATAATATTAAGTATTTAAAGTAGACTGTGGGTAATGTTACTTAACCAATCTGACGCAGTTGTTGAACTTTTTTTGGTATAACTGACGAGAAACAGAGAAATGTCAGACGTGTCCTCTCCTCTCCAGCAGCATGTGTTCCCGGTTACCATGGTAACTCAACAGACACCAGAAGGCTACTATAGCCTACATAAAAACAATTATATTAAAAAGGGTTTTAGCGTCTTTCCAGAGTTGAAGAACGTTGTTTTATACATTTTTTCAACCTATTTATTTATTATAAGTTGTAAGACTCACCTCAGAAAAGCTAATTCTTCTGTCAGACACAGTTGAAGTAAAAAGTGCCTCAGACAAACGCACTGTCCTGATACAGTATCTGCGGCAGATGAGATGGTGTAGCTGTCACACACACGTAGGAGCAGGGAAACGAGGAGGCAAGGAACTTCTTCAAATGTGGAATTTATTGATACAAATACTTAGGGATCGCTGGAGACATGGAAGCAAACACATGGAATGACGATTAGACCGGACACAGAGGCAGGGAAATACAGGGCTTAAGAACAGAGGAGTAAACTAGATAATTAATAGAACACAGCTGGAGACCAATAAACTAATGAAGACATAACAAGGAACAGAACAGGAAGTCCACGAGAGGAGGGGATATCTATATGGTCACGAGAGGAGGGGAAACAAGACACAGGACTGACAAAGTCAGACATTACGCCCCCCTCCGGAAGGAGCGTCCATGCACCATGCACCATGCACCATCCAACAGGGAGGGGGGGTGGGCGCTCTGGAGGCCTCCAGGGAACAGGAGCCAGGACTACTGGCCTCCAGGGTGGCACCCGTTCCGGGACCCAGGGCGGAGCAGGGGACTCTGGAGGCCATGGCGGGTCAGGGGACTCTGGAGGCCATGGCGGATCAGGGAACTCGGGAGGCCATGGTGGTGCAGGGAGCCCGGGAGGCCATGGCGGATCAGGGAACTCAGGGAGCCATGGCGGGACCGCCTCCGAGGCCGCGGCCCCAGCCCCAGCCCCCGCCTCAGCCTCTACGGTAGGAGCCCTACTACCCCCCCCCCAAAATTTCCTTGGGGTCAGTAGGGACTTGATCAGGCTGGCATTCTGGAGAAACGGGCACTTGGGGGCACTCGGGAGGAGCAGACTCTTGGGGGTGCTCTGGAAGAGCGGACTCTTGGGGGCGCTCTGGAAGCGCGGACTCTAGGGGGCGCTCGGGCAGCATGGACTCTAGGGGGCGCTCGGGTAGCGCGGACTCTTGGGGGCGCTCGGGCAGCGCGGACACTTGGGGGCGCTCTGGCAGCGCGGTGCTGTACGGGACCAGCGGAGACAGGAGATGCAGGAGGGCTGGACGGGACCAGCGGAAACGCAGGAGTCAAAGGAGGGCTGGACAGGACCAGTGGAGATGTAGGATACGAAGGAGGGCTGGACGGGACCAGCAGAGACGTAGGAGATGAAGGAGAGCTGGACGGGACCAGCAGAGACGTAGGAGATGAAGGAGAGCTGGACGGGACCAGCGGGGACATAGGAGGGCGCTATCGAGGAGCGGGCACTGGAGGGTTTGGGTGAGCAACGACCGGCGGGCTTGCCATACTCTCAGCCGGCGGGCTTGCCACATTAACAGCTGGCGGGCTTGCCATACTCTCAGCCGGCGGGCTTGCCATACTCTCTGCCGGTGGGCTTGCCATACTCTCAGCCGGTGGGCTTGGGAGAGCCGCGGACGGCGGCGTTAATTTCCCCACGGACGGCGGGCTTGACTTCGGAGCCGCAGACGGCGGCGGGCTTGAGGGAGCCGCGGATGGCGGCGGGCTTAAACTCCCCGCGAACGGCGGGCTTGACTTCGGAGCCGCGGACGGCGGCGTTAATTTCCCCGCGAACGGCGGGCTTGACTTCAGAGCCGTGGACGGCAGCGGACATGACTTCAGAGCCGCAGACGGCTGCAGGCTTGAGGGAGCCGCGGACGGCGGGTTGGCTTTCCCCGCGGACGGCGGACTTGAGGGAGGCGTTAATTTCCTCGCAAACGGCGGGCTTGACTTCAGAGCCACGGACGGCAGCGGACATGACTTCGGAGCTGCAGACGGCGGCAGGCTTGAGGGAGCCGCGGACAGCGGGTTGGGTTTCCCCGCGGACGGCGGCGGGCTTGACTTCGGAGACCCGAACGGCGGCGGACATGACTTCGGAGCCGCGGACGGTGGCGGGCTAGGGAGAGCCGCGGACGGCAGACTTGCGTTGGCCACTGACGGTGGTTGTCTTGCGTTGGCCACGGACGGCGGCGGGCTCGGGAGAGCCGCGGACGACGGCGGGCTGGTTCTGGCTCAGGCCTGGACGCTTCCCAGACACCGGAAGGTCCATGGGGTCCATGGAGGTCCATGGGGGCGATGGTAATTGGCCCCGAGCCAGAACAGACGAGGTGTGGTGTCATCAGCGTGGTGTCATCCCACGCCGTCGCCGCGGCGAGCTTGCAGAACTCCCCTGCGTACTCATAAAAGGGGAGTCCCCGACGGGCTAGGGTGGCGAAACGGGAGGCGGCGTCCATGCCGTGGGAGGAAAAAACCAGGAACAACAAAAAAAAATTTTGAGAAACGGGGGAAAACAAAACGAGGGAGGAGGAGCGCCGCTTACTACTTGTTTTGGTCCGGTCTTCTGTCGCACACACGTAGGAGCAGGGAAAAGAGGTGAGGAACTTCTTGAAACGTGGAATTTATTGATACAAACACTTAGGGATCGCTGGAGACATGGAAGCAAACACATGGAATGACGATTAGACCGGACACAGAGGCAAGGAAACACAGGGCTTAAGAACAGAGGAGTAAACTAGATAATTAATAGAACACAGCTGGAGACTAATAAACTAATGAAGACATAACGAGGAACAGAACAGGAAGTCCAAATATGGTCACGAGAGGAGGGGAAACAAGACACAGGACTGACAAAGTCTGACAGTAGCCAGTCTGTCATTATTTTACTTTCATAACTCATAACAAAATACAAGTTTCACAACTCAGAAAAAAAAATCCTTTCATGTCAATACTGTGCGCGTGGTGTGTCATGTCACTGTATTAAAAGCAATCGTCCATATTCTCACTTGGTGAAAAGAAACACATTTTATCTTTAAGGAATGTTCAATCTTGTGTCCGAAGTTTAATTACACCTTTTAAATAGCATTCTGGTAATCAGAGAGCATATAAAGAACGTGTAAATGATGGTAATGAAATTACGAGCATATGACGTTGAAGTTACGTTGCCAGTAAGCCATGAAGTTACCAATATATTACGAATAGAGTACCTATCTGGGACGTTCTTGGTTATCATGTTATGTTAGGAGGATGTACTGACAACGTTGTGAGTTGGTAATGGGATAGCAATGGAATTACATGCATACGACGTCGTGGTTACGTTGCCTATTGGTAAGTCATGAAATTACCAAAAAGTACGAATATATTACGTAACTGTCACGTCGTGTGTTAGCTGGGAATCTGTCACAGCGCGCAAGTACCACATTGAAATATATTTCGTGCTGACTGGCAATTTAAATGACTTAAACAGTTTAATGTTTAAACTGACAAGGCTTGAAACACATGAGAATGATAAAGCAGTACTAGCCCGATCATTTAGAGAGGTGATTAGTTAAAACACTGGATTCTCCTAACAGCAGGTACATTCGTAGGTTTTACATACAAATACTGGTGATCCAGCCAGTGTAATGCAAATATGTCTGAAAGGTCTGACATAACAAGGTGCCACATGAACGATACTGTATGAAGCATTGTTTGTTTACAGCACGTTGCGCCTCACGCTATGAAAACGATGTTTGGATCAAAACTTTGTGAAATAGGCCTAGATAATGTGATATAGATATTGATATACAGTACTGTGCAAAAGTTTTAGGCTACTAGTATTTTCACCAGCTCAAAAAATGGTTTTAAGTCAGTTATTTCTATCTTTTGCTGTAGTGTCAGTAGGAAATATCAGTATACATTTCCAAACATTCATTTTCCATTAATTGTAATAATCCAGTGAGATTTTTGTTTGCACAAGGAGTCTGAAACAGCCAGTGCTCCACACAGAGATCTGATCTCACCATCATCCAGTCTGTCTGGAATGACATGAAGAAACAGAACAAACTGAGACAGACTAAATCCAGAAGAACTGTGGCAATGTCTTCAAGATGCTTCAAGAGAACTACCTGCAAAGCTACAGTACTGTTAAAAGTTGTGTAAAAATGTAAAATGAGAATGTGTAAAATGAGAATGCTGTCAAAAATAATGTCATAAATAGATTTTCTTTATCAATTAACTTCTATTAACTAAATTAAACTAAAACTAAATTAAACCTTTGCGTTTAACTCTATACAGTGTAGGGCTGGGCAAAAAAATCGATTTTTCGATTAATCATTTTTTTAAATGACGTCGATTCGATATCGATTCTCAAAAGCCGCGAATCGATCTTTTCCTGTATTTATTTCAGCAAACATTTAAAACAAGATCTGATTAATGTGAATCTTATCATTAGTCTTCTCCACTAGATGTCACCCTCTTATTTACATTGCGCGATGTTACAGCAGAAAGTCTGTCATTCATTCAGAGCTTATCATGGTAGAGATACTGTTGACAAAAACCAAGAACATAGCAATATGCGTGATATGCAAAGCTCAGGTAAAATTCTATAGTAATACTACAAACCTGCGGAAGCATTTGACATCACGCATAAGGCACCATGATTTCTGCAATGAATGAATAGCGGATGGAGCAGACACACTATTTTGTTTAGTACACATTTACTAAAGCGCGGACGACGCTCGTGGTGTTTTCAGCTTCTGCCATCTCACTGTTTGACGATAAAATGCAAGAATATCATCTCCAGCTGCTCTGAGAGTCACTTCATTAGCATTGTACCGTTTAATTTGAGAAATCTACCATCATATCACATACACAGCAGCTGCAAGTTCCTTAAGGGCAACCCGTCAAAATAAAAGTTTAGTTTAACGTGCAGAAACTGTCAGAAATATTACTATTTAGCAGTCTTAAGACTCAATGTAACAACAATGCTGCTGCTACTACTACTACTACTAATAAATATTAATAAATCTTTATTTTTGAAGAAATAATCACATTTGTTTTCTTTTTAATTTTAACAGTAAACCTCTGTTGTGCAGCACTTTGTTTGCCAAAAAATAAAGGGGTTTAATTTTTAGGATAAATTATGATAAATTTGATTAGGATAAATTAAATTAATGTTTTATGCCTTCATCTGATTACTAGAACAATTAAGAAGAGAATTTTATAGCGACCTATTTTTGTTTAAAAAAAGGACCTTATACAAAAAAAAAAGAATAGGTTTAAAATAATTTCTTTTTATTAATTCAGCTTTTGTAAACTGATGTTTACTGTTCATTTTTTAGAAATATCAGTTGCATTTGTATTAAAACTATATTCACTGAATGTAATCAAAAAATCTAGAATGGAATCAAGAATCAAATCAAATCGAGAGCTTGTAAATCGAATCGAATCGGGACATCTGAATCGATACCCAGCCTCTATACAGTGTATAGAGAATGACTCCCTGTGGAGTTATTGCTTTGTAAGGACCGTGCTTTGTAACTTTGCAGATCTTTTTCATGCTCAAATGGCAACATTATGCACTAAAGGAAGTTAAATGTGTAAAAAGCGTAAAGAACACTTTTTATTTAATTTCTCAATATCAGAGTAAAATTGTACTGTAAACAAGTTGCTGATAATCCCATCTTTATCGTAAGAGTGAAAGGTCATGTTGACCACGAGAATATGATCATAAATGTCTCTCTCTTTCCCTGGCTCCGCTGACATGGCTTTTCACTTAGTGTTCACTTAATAATAATAATAATAATAATAATAATAAACTTTATTTGTATGCCACCTTTCATACAAAGAGCTCAAAGTGCTTTACAGTAAGCACCAAGTACTTCACATGAAAACTAATTTTTTAAAAAAACATGGTAGCACTTTATTTTACAGTACATGTACTTCCCTGGTACATACATGGTAAATATCTTGTACCTACAGGCAAATGAGTGGTAACACAAGGTACTTACCTGAAGTGTATGTACATGGTAACAAATAAGAAACACGGCTGTACTTAACAGTCGTACATGCATGGTAATTAGTTTGTGCATACAGACAAGTGTGGCTATGAACGGTCACTTACAGGTAGTGTCCGTACCTGGCAACTAATTAGATACTTTACTGTACTTACTAATGTATATGCATGGTAAATATGTAGTACTTATGGACAAGTGGGTACAAACAGGCACGTCCTTACAGTATCTGTATATGGTAACTAATAAGACACATTACTGTACATACTAATGATATGTACATGGTAAATGTGTAGCACCTATGGAAAAATGTGGTAACAAACAAGACACATACTGTACTTGGTAAGTCCTAAACTTACCTAATAAAAAGAAGACTGTTTTTCAGTTGCTTGTGTAGGACTGTTAATGCTAAATTGCTCTCCACAACAGTGCTTACAAAGTTTAAAGAACTGGTAATTCCTGTGTAATGTTTATGTAAAATGGTGCACTTTATTTTACAGTCCTGTTTCCATATACTTACTATGTAAGTACTGGTGTATGTACCTATTAGTTAATGTACAGAATAACTTATGCTGGACTCAAGTTGGGGGGTATAAACATGGACCAAGGTACTTATTGAGTAATTGATGGTACGTGTAACATTGGTTTTGCTTTGTTTCACAGAACTAATCGTTGCCTGGGTTGCATAGGCTACGTATGTGTGGGACGGAGCTATCAAAATAGGGGCGAGACCCTTTTGGGGTAGAGGCGAGTTTGTTTTGGTGATTTCAAATATCTACATTGGCTACCAGAAATCGCTTACCCCAACTTTAAAGATTAAACCCACTTTATAATGATGATAATATATATAATTAGTATACATAAAATACGTAAAATTAAATTAAAACCAACTAATAATAAAGGCAACTTAAGATATAGAATACTTCATAAAAATAATTTGCTAGTTAAAAGCCCAAGTAAAAAGATAATGTTTTAGCTTATAGACCTGAACCATTTGTACTGTTTTTTTGTTGTTGTTGTTGTTGTTGTTGTTTTTGCGTCTGGTACATTTCTTTTTCTTGTGTGAGAAGGTGAGAATGTTGATGTTCATCTCTGGATCTTTATTGGACAGGAGGAAGCAGAGATACCAGAGTGCTCCCCGGAACATCCATAGACATGTGCTGATGTCTGAGATCAAGGAGGCAACAGCTACCCTTCCTTTAGTAAGAGACAATTTTTCTAAACTACACTAAGAATGCAGTAATCAAAACATACTCTCTTTTACCCCTTTTCCACCGTTTAAGTGCTGGTTCGGAGCCAGAGCCTAGTTTCAAATCGGTTCTTTTTCTTTCGACACCCAAAGCACCAGCTCCGGACCAGGAAAAAATGGTTTGTAAGTAGCACCAAAACATTGCTGGGCTAGAAGTAAGAACCGTTTGTGTCAGGGGCTGGGGGCAGGGTTACCGTGACCAACAAAATACTTTTGACTGCCATATTTGAAATAAGAGATAAACATGAACATGTTGGATTCGCTGTGTTTGGATGTCGATGTAGGTTCTTAGAGCCATGAACATCAATAGAAATGCAACGTCCACCATTGTGGCACTGGTGGAAAAGGGGTATTTGACACCGCATGTAATTGAGCCATTGATGATTTGGAGGGAATTCTCTGTAAGCCTTCAAAGCATTTGACCAATAAACTTTTCCATTTTGCTTGTTTTTTAGGGCCCAAGCCCAAAGGGGCAAAGGGCCCTATTGTTTTCCTTAGGATTATTAGGGCCCAAGTCACTAAGGTTCAGGGCCCTATTGATCCCCTAAGGATTATTGTTATTATTAGAGCCCAAGCCACTAAGGCGCAGGGCCCTATTGATCCCCTAAGGACTATTATTAGGGCCCGAGCACTGCAGTGCAAGGACCCTATTGGAAGTGCTCCGTTTCTTATTGGGGCCCAAGCACCGGTGGTGTGAGGACCCTATTGGAATTGCTCTGTTTCTTATTAGGGCCCGATTACCGGTGGTGCGAGGACCCTATTGGAATTGCTCAGATTCTTCTTCTTCTCCAAAATGAGAAGCATTTTTGCGGGCCTAAACATGCTCGAAAACTCATGAAACTTTGCACACATGCCCAAAGTGGTGAAAATTTACATCTGATATGGGTTTCAGAAGTGGGTGTGGCAAAATGGCTCGATAGCGCCACCTTTAAAATTTCAACAAAGTGCCTCTCGAGCTATGTTTCATATACATGTACGAAATTTGGTAGACACATGTAACACACCAATACCTACAAAAAAGTTCCCCCGGTGTGAAGTCTGAAACCCAACAGGAAGTCTGTTATTTTGAATTTTCTCTGCAAGTTTTGTGCCGTTTTCAGGCGTTGTATGTAAACAAACAAACTCCTAGAGATTTAAATATATTAAAAACACCAAATTTGGTCAATGTAATCTAAAGCCCTTTGTGACGTTAAATTGCGAAGATCTTGAGTTTTTGTTGAAGGGCGTGGCGGCCTGACAAACTTCGATGTTTCGCCATGAAAAAGGAAGTTGTTATAATTCAGGCAAACAGTGTCTGATCTGCACCAAATTTCACGTTTGATAAGAGTCCAGTCCTGGGACACATGCCCATGCCCATATTCAGTTATAGTCATAGCGCCACCTGCTGGCAACAGGAAGTGGCATGTTTTACGGTCTAACGAACTCCTCATAGAGATTTAATGACATCAACATTATATTTGGTCAGACTAATCTAAAGGCCTTTGCAGGGCTGTGCACAGGGGGGTGGCCCGGTGCCTAGAGCCACTGCCCCTCTGCCCTCATCGGCTGAGGTGCCCCTCTCACCAAACCCACCCCCGCTATCACCCCAGCTCAAAGTGTTCTGTCACCACTCCACTAAAGATCCACTGATTCCGCGAATCTGCTCTGTGTTTTCCCACCGCTCCGCGGCATCACTCACAATCTGTGTACCCGCTCTCTGGAGACGACAGTTCTTTCCGAAGGTCGATGCATTAACAGTCAGTGGTTGATCTGCTGAATTAGTAATTTGTAATTTGGTAGTTTGTTTTTGTATTTCTGTCGTTAATGACTTGCTCTCGGTCTTCTAAAAGTCATAACAACTAGTACGGAATATCCTTGTTCTTAGAATGTCTAATCAAATTATTGTACCCGATCAGATCTAATATAAATAACAGCAAATTTGCTGTTGTTGGCACACTTTGTAGAAAAAAAACAGCAACAGAAAAACAATGCCTTCACAAAAAAAGGTGAATGAGAAAGGGCGAGAAAGCGCAAAGGGATGCTGCTAAAGTCAGTTCAACTTCGCAAACATGAATTCAAAGCTCCAGCAAGCCAGCAGGTAAATCATCATATAGAATATTTAGCAGTTTAATTCTTAAAGTCACACTTTAATTCTTGGTATTAAGTATAGGCTATTTCCCATTATAATCACTTACTAGTAATCTAACACATTTATAATATTTTATTAAAACTATATTAATAGCCCTATAATAGTTAAAAAGTTAATATAAATGTTCTAAATGAGCTTTTTATTAGTATATAATATTGATTTATGCTATATAATATTAAATCAAATGTCTAATATTTATACTTCGATTGAAGATGAGGAAGAAGCAGGCTCAGAGAGTGAGGGAGAGCCCACTCCATCAAAACATCTACAACAATGTCTGAAATTATTACAGTGCTGTCTTTTAATTGTACACTAGCAGTCAAAAGTTTTTGAACAGTAAGATTTTTAATGTTTTTTTTTTAAAGAAGTCTCTTCTACTCACCAAGCCTGCATTTATTTGAAACTAAGTACAGCAAAAACCATAACATTCTGAAATATTTACTATTTTATTCCATTTGAATATATTTTAAAATGTAATTTATTCCTGTGATTTCAAAGCTAAATTTTTAGCATCATTACTCCAGTCACTTGATCCTTCAGAAATCACTCTAATATACGTATTTGCTGCTCAAAAACATTTATTATTAGTATTGTTGAAAACAGCTGAGTAAAATTGTACTATAGGGCCTAACCATTCATTTTTGGGTGAATGGTTATAGTGTATAAATGCTGATCTTTGGATATTTCTATTCATCAAAGAATCCTGAAAAAAATCTACTCAACGGTTTTAAATATTGATAATAATGATAATGATGATGATGATTATAATAATAATAATAATAATAATAAATGTTTCTTGAGCAGCAAATCAGAATATTAGAATGATTTCTGAAGGATCATGTGACACTGAAGAGTAATGAGGCTGAAAATTTTGCTTTGATCACCGGAATAAATTAAATTTTAAAATATATTTAAATAGAAATCTGTTATTTGAAATAGTAAAAATATTTCAAAATTTTACTGTTTTTGCTGTACTTTGGATCAAATAAATGCAGGCTTGGTGTGCAGAAGAGGCTTCTTTAAAAAAACATCAAAAATCTTCAAAAACTTTGGACTGGTAGTGTATATTTGTAACAACTGGATAATTTGTATTAACAAGCACCCACCCCCTTAGTGCCTTTTTTTTGGTTTGGGCCACTGCCCATCAAAATGTCTGTGCATGGCCCTGGGCCTTTGTGATGTTAAATTGCAAAGAGCTTGTTTTCTTTAAAGGGCGTGTCTGTGGCGGCCTGACAAAGTTTGATGTTTTGCCATGGGAAGAGAAAGTGTTGTAGCTCAGGCATACAATATCCGATCTGCCCCAAACTTCACACTTTCGATAAGAGTCCTGGTCTGAACAAGAAAAAGAGCATTATTTTGTGTATTTGGTGTAATGCAATGTGTTTATGTGGTTTAAAGTTCAAAAAATACATTATTTTCCACATACTGTACATTATTGTTGCTCCTCTAAGTGCTGCCTTTCTGAAACGTGTCGATTTTTACAAAGCTCATCATTCTGAGAAGCGAGGCGTGCTCTGATTGGCCAGCTATCCAGTGCATTGTGATTGGCCGAATACCTCAAGTGTGAGACGGAAATGTTACACCCCTCACCGTATTGTGATGCCGTTTCACGGCGCGACCACACAAAAACAATAAAACCCATTACAACGAGGCATTTGTTGCATCCAGTGGGGACATAATTACTGATTATAATGACTTATGCTGTGACTTATACTGTCGTGATGCAACGCGTAAACATTACCATGTCTGCATTTGTGATCAGAGAAACGGCAAACAACAATCACTACTCTACACAGCTCAAAACTCGCGTTTGAATCGTCATTGGCAGAAATGTACTTACAGGCTGTGAGTCAGAAGTGCCAGACTGTCTTTGCAAAGTTGCAATTGCCCCTCTTTATAGAAACAGCCTTTGTGCAAGCCAACACTGTAGCTTCAAAGTTCAGGAAATAGTCCTCCGTAAAATGTGCTGCACACACTCGAATATTTAAGTTGTACTGCTCTGGAACAGTGTAAATATAACTTAACCACTGATTTCTAGTTGTGTCCTCTTTTGGAAGCCTAAACAAAGTAGTTTCACTTTTACAATGAAACACAGCGTCTCCAGGACATGGCGCTAGCGGCAGCAACAGCACTACAGCGAGAATAATAGTTCCGCCGCCTTTAATTGCGTATACGTTTGGGCGGTGTTATGAAAATCTCCCCACATTGTGACGCAGGCATGTGGGGGCGTGTTTGAATGAGCCATTTTAGGGGGTGTGGCAGAGTCTTAACTTTTATAAAGAATATCTTTTTGGTTTTGAGACTTTAGTCTTTGCAACTTCAGGGATGTTATCTATGCACAAACAGCTTGTAACACTCCAGAGAAAAAGGAAAAATTAAAAATCGCGTCATATGACCCTTTTAAGAGATGAGAAAAAACATTTAACCCCTTGGCTGTCAAAGATCGGCGACGGCCCCAGATTATTGATGTTTCACTTTAACAGCACGTTAAAACATCATGCTCTTACTTGATCTGGACAAACTGTGCATCAGTAGAAAGATTAAAGACTCTAGATTCAATATTTGACCACTGTTTTGATAAAACATTGTTGCAGTGACAGTAATTTAGTAATGTATGTCAGGAGTGCAAAATAATAAATCCGTATGTCATATTTAGAATAGAAATTCACCGCGCATTCATATTCAGTCACGTCTGCAGCAGTTTATTTGTGTTCACACAGCTTCACTGAACAGTGCAATAAGGGCTTATAGTCCAAAGATGCATATACGTGGAGATATATAGATATATTTACTCATGTTTACTTCATATTTCTTTAGACAGAATCATCATTTCTATTCATTTTCCATTGATTTATGCGATCTGATGACCATTAGCAGCTCCCTGGGCTGTCTCTGTGTGTTTACTCTTCCGTGCTTGCGCTATGACACTCTGAGACCTGATTCGTCTGTCACTTATCAATCATAACTGCGTCTCTCATCCCATCCCGTCTCATCCTGTCACACACCTCCTGTACTCTTCCATGTTGATATCTGATCACATGCAGCAAACAGAGAAACCTCTGTACCCACGAAATATCCAAATAATAAACACATGATTACGATAGTATATTGTTTGTATGTGATTTTCTTGAGATTTGGGGTATTTTCATAACAAAAAAGAATGTGTACATCTGAAATGCTAATTTGTGCAGCGATATAAAAGGCATATTTTAACAACAGTAAACGACCAAATTCCACATGTGATCGCGAAAGGAAGTTATAACAAACACTCAATGGTGGTTTAAAGTGAGTTTTGAGTAAAAGTGTACTAATATTCTCACAAATTGTCTTAAGTAGCTTGATGTTAATGTTAGCTCTAATGCAGCTGCAGTGGCCCTTGGCTTGGTATTATTGGCAGAATTCGGCCCTCAGCGAAAACTAATTGAGGAACCCTGCTGTACGTTATTTGTTTTGTATTTGGGTTTTTTTACCTTCTCCTCTCAAAACTCTAGCCTATCATTTTTTAGAAAATTCAGGAAATTCTTAATTTTGAAAATTAAAGTTTACAAAGCCGTTTGCACCGCTCTCTTCCATCACTTAATATTTTATTTTTGTGCATTAATCTATTAAATTACTTAGTGTATGAGACCATGATCTACACTCACAAAATAGTCTTCTTTTTAGCGTTTGTTTTACATTAATTACCAATAGGATAAAACACAGGCAACGGTGTTTAACCCTCTGGGGTCTTAGGGTGTTTTGGGGGCCTGGAGAAGTTTTAACATGCCCTGACATTTGTGCTTTTTCAGTTGCTTATAAACATATGGCTAAAGTCTAATAACACTGTAATCAGCACAAACTGGGCTACAATAATATGTGAGCAGCATGTATGTACATGATTGTGTTTTTGATAAAGCACCGTTTATGCGTGGTTAGTGAAAAACTAACGTTTTAAAGTAACTGAAATGAGGCCATAAAACACATACAGAACATTCACAACAGTCACAAGACTTTTGAGAACTGGATCTTGTTGCCTAGAGTTTTTGCTTCAAAATGATGTGAAAATCATCTTGTTTACTCGCTCACAGAAAACAATATATTAGGGGTGGCACGGTACATGTATTTGTACCGAACTGTCACGGTACGGACATCTCGGTTCGGTGCATGAGGCCTTATGACGAATACAGGCAATTCACCCCCAATCCAGAAGGGTAGGATAGCCGCCAGCAGAAGAACAGCGAATCCCATGAGTTGCACACTTGAAAACAATGCACCTAGACAGTGACCATGTGCTGATTCTGAACGCGTCTCTCACATAGACTGACAAAGGAGTATACTTTAAAGGCTTGCGCACTCAACTGTTTGCGAAATGGGGCTTTGTGCTCCTGTATCCTACCTCTCTCATTTGGCACAAATACAAATATTCCATAATATTTCCATATTTGCAATGTAACGTATCTGAATGCTAAACTATTATTTATTATGTAAATTATAGCCTTTGTACTTCAGTCGCATTCCAACGGTGACACAGAGGGGGGTGCGCTGATGTTTGGCTCACTGTATTTTATTTTGATAAAGTACCAACTATGCTGTCAAGTTAGCAATGCTGGAACTGATGTGTGTGTGTGTGTGTGTGCGCGCACTCCGGCACAATCACTTAAACTGTTTCCTTATACAAGCAGAATCAACTTTAAACACTTATTGTCTTATTAATAATCACTTTATAAAGGTCTGCTTTTATTTATGTACACTCACAATGAAAACAAAACAGATTTCATATATATAACGTAATAATATTTAGTATTTTCACATCTAGATGGGAAAAAAAATGTAATTTGCACTACTGTCTGTTCAAAATAAATGAAAAGAAACCGAGCATAGGAGACTTCTTTTTTTTCCTGTTGTACCGAAATCGTATCGAACCGTGACCCCCGAACCAAGGTACGTACCGAACCATGATATCTGTGTACCGTGCCGCCCCTACAATATATTGATTTAAATTTTCTAAGACACTTTTTGCTTTGAAAGGGCATATGCGAGGAGGTGTTAATGATCATGAATAATAGTGTGATTCACACCTGAGAAGACAAAGGCCCACATAATGAGCTGCATAATGAGCCTTTCAGTCAGGTATGTGACTGAGAGGGAAGAGTTTCAAGAAAGAATGTGAGGACAAAAGAAATGTGTATATTTATTTATTTTTTTTGGAGTTTAGAATATATTTAACTATCACACAAAATAACTTGAGATTCACTTGCGAGTGCCGTTAAACAGTTTATTAGGAACAATCAAAGCTGAATTTTTAGCATCATTACTCCAGTCACATGATCCTTCAGAAATCATTCTAGTATTCTGATTTGCTGCTTAAAAAGCATTTTTTAATTATTATTATTATTATTATTATTATTATTATTATTATGTTGAAAACAGCTGAGTAGACTTTCAGGTTTCTTTGATGAATAGAAAGTTCAGAAGAACAGCATCGTTTGTAACATTATAAATGTCTTTATGTCTATTAATATGCATTCAAAATAATCACAATTCAGGATAAGGGGGCAGAAATTGTATATATTTATATCAATTCATATAGTTAATCAATATCACATGAAGAGTGCCGTTTTTTCTTAAATCAGGTTACAAATGTGATATTGATTTTATACAACAGTTCAATAAACAATAAGTTAATATCAAGAGACTTACGTTTTAGACACCATATTGGCTGATTTTGCTCTATTTCGCCAACCAAAAAAATTCCAAACACAGCCACAGCACTGTTTTGCATCTCTGAGCAACATAACAGTGTTTTGTTCCTGAATTAATCAACCGTTTAAATGATTCGGTTCAATCGCTACGACTCAGTGACTTGCTGCCATCTGCTGGCATTTTTAATTTCACATTTAAAGTATCTTTTCATTTTTAAAATAATTTCAAATATCAGTATTCAACATTTCATGTTTAAAATATGAAAACATTATTTATGCATTTGTAACTGCAGGTTAACCTGTTAACCCGCACCAGGGCGATCTCGCACCGAACGCTCTTTGTTTGCACATGTCATTGTTTAGGAATAGAATAAATGAAACGGGACAAAAGTTAATCTTGACAAACTATATATCATTCTGAAGGTCTAAGCCTCAAGCATCGATGATAGATCGCTGTTTTTCGATGGAAAGCTTATAAGGAATGTATTTGCTAAATTTGTATAAGTAGTACACATCAAAACATCCGTAATAATAAAGCAGTACGTACCATTATCATTGTAATAACGAGTCACAAACTGTGACGCAGCTGTCATCTGAGGGGGGCGTAACTTAGCGATCGCCTTTTTGCACAAATAACTCTTTTTCTTTTTTTTTCTTCAACATTTTTCATATATGTGTGTGTGTGTTGTGGGGAATGTGGCTGTATCTGCATAATTACCATCTGTATTGCGCACATCAGCGTGTGATTACCGGCTGTATGACAGGTATCGAATGCTGTCAATGACTGGCTATTATTGACTATATAGCCCATTATTATCATGATTATCATGATTAGAATCTGAATGGAGGCACATCAGCGTGTGATTACCGACTGTATGACCATGTGTGGCAATATCAGTTTATGTCTGGCAATCAGAGTATATACTTGAGTATGTACTACATACAAAGCAATTTTTTTCTATTTTTTTTTTCCTTTTTTATTACTCAAATAATTCTTTTTGTATTTTTTAGTGCTCAAATAAATCACTTATATGGTGTCTAAAATTCTGTCTATTATTTTATAATTGAAAAACTATGCAGGAGTATTTATAATGACTAAAATAGTTTGTATAATTCTGCAATATATTTGGTGGTTGTTTTTCCTCAAGTGGGGGGTGGGGGGACTAGAAATATTCTCAGAAAAATGATTGCAGGAATCTCATTTTTCATGTTATCTTCTTCAAATTTGAAATATAAACTCATGAGACACGTGACTTTCAATTCATTACTTTTCTGGATTGCTCCAGGACATATTTCATGTATTTGTATATGAAATAAAAAAAACATTCAGCGTGGAAAAACATTTTTCAAGGCACGTCAGTGTCTATAACTTTTTATCTTTTTGAGCATTATCAACTCTGGATTTGGATAGTAAAGCCTAGAGTGTCTTCCTTCGAAAGATACCTAAATTGTGTGTGTAGCACACTTTTGTCAGGAACTTTAACCATTTTAATTTAGGTAGGTCATTTTCACCTGTGAGGCCCAAAATGGGGGGTGCTGGCTAACAGGTTAAAGCATTCCATGTCCCTCTAAGCTGCTTTAACATGTGTAAATACATCTAAATGCCACTTCAGATGCATCTTCTGTAAAAATGAATTTTCTTGATACTGATATCATTTGTTTAGTAACAGCCTAAATGTTTTATTATTATAATTGACTGATTAAATGTAAGAATTTGACTCAAGAATATCAAAAACTTTAGCAGTCAGCTATCCACAGTAGTCCTTAAGATGTCAGCACAATACAACACTCAGAAAAATATTGTCTAATTATCTTTATCGACACAATCCCAGAAAATACGGAGATATTTTTCTTTTTTTTTCTTTTTTTCAATATCGCACACCCCTAGTACTGAAACAGAATGATTTGCAACAGTCGCTTTGTCACGTCCAGTGTAGAGAGCCTCAAGCTGTTGGTTTATTTCCCTTTTTTTTTTTTTTTTTGGGCTAGTAGAAGTTATGAATGGCCGGTAACTTAAAAAATTAGTAGCCAAATTGGCTGGTGAGTGAAAAAGTTAATTTCAATCCCTGTGTATATTATTACACTTGGAGTAAGACTGGAGTAATGATGCTTAAAATTTAGCTTTGATCACAGGAATGAATTACATTTAAAATTATTTTAAATAGTAAATATATTTCACAGTATTACTGCTTTTGCTGTATTTTGGGTCAAATAAATGCAGGCTTGGTGAGCAGAAGAGAATTCTTTACAAAAACATTAAAAATCTTACTGTTCAAAAACTTTTGACTGGTAGTGTATGTCATGTTGAAATATATAAATGAACATCACATACCCGGTATTTCCAAAGTGTATAATGTTTATGTGCTCTGACAGTACAGAACATTTCAACTGATTATATGCATTATTTTTCATTCTGATACACAGACAAGCAGATCAGGTAGCTCATCAGGATTAAGGTTATGACTCCATCTGGTGTTCATACTTGGTATTACAGTCTTCACCTTTCATCTATTTATCAGTGATAGTTTTAATTTTTTTGTGGACCCTGAGCATGATACATTTTTGAAAGTAAGCATGTTTCCTCAGAATGACTCTCTGTAAGTAAAACGTTTTGAAGGTTTTGAATAATGCACTTTAAAAATATAAGACAATTACTGTTTCCTTATTTACTGTTACTTTAATAAATCGCCACAGAAACACCGTTCAAACTATCCAAAATCCGTCCACAATTTAAATTCCTCAATGTTTTGGCATCATGTAGACAAAGTTTGGTGTGTATAGTGTAATTCTTCTCTGAGGAGTATGCATAAATTCACAGCCATATTATGGCAAAATTCCGCATTAAAATTAAATTAGCCGACTTCCTGTTGGTCATAGCTAATGACTGTAAATTAGAACGTTGTCTGGCTTGATGAGAACAATATATGTTCCAAGTTTGGTGACTGTAGCTAAAACTAACCCCCCAAGTTTTGTCAAAATGTGGCGCTATAGAGTGCCTCCTCCACGCCCTTTTATGAGCTTTTGCCAGTGTCGATCTATCATTAATACTGATATGTGTGTTTAGTTTCATGGAATACTAAGCATGTTATCTGCCTCAAAATCACAGGACAAGAATACTCAAATTTGACACGTTGCCATGACAACAATATTTTAGATATCAATATCCCCTCAACAGTTTTACATCAGTCGTGTTTTGACATTATTCTAATGAAGTTTGAAGCAAATCGAGTAAAAATAAAATACTGAATTCAAAGCATTTTGAAAACGACACACTTCCTGCTGCCAGTTGGTGGCGCTATAATTTTGACTTCAAATAGTGACATCTACGCGATCGGCATCATACAACGAACAAACCCCTGAAGTTTGATCAAAATCACACAATGTATGTGGATGTTATTAGACTCTTCCTGTTTCTCATTTCTTGCCATAAATTCATCGCCTCACCACGGGCAAACCGTTAGAGATATCAAAAATATCTTCACAATTTAGCATCCCCAATGTCTTGAGATCATGTTCACCGAGTTTGGTGGCAATCGTTTGGAAATCCTCAGAGGAGTATATCAAATTCGAGAGCATGTGCTTTTTAAACAACCCTGAATAGCCAACTTCCTGTTGGGCGGAGCACTGACTGTCAGCACGAAAGTTGTTCTGCTCAATGAGATCTATATGTGTGCGAGTTTCATATGAATACGTGCAAGTATGTGAGAGCTATACATCAAGTTTTCTGACTTTGTTCCAGGGGGCGCCGTAGAGCCCCTGTGCCACGCCCGGGTCCCAGCCTCTGCGGCATCCTAGTGACTGCAGATTCCAATGTGTGTGCCAATTTTCAATAGTTTTCGAGCAAGTTAAAGCCCCCATAAACCCCCGGATAGTCGAAGGGAAAAATAAAAATAATTAATCGATGAATGGGCCCTCGCACCCGGGCTCCCCGCCGACCGGTGGCTTTAGGAACTCAGCGAACGGTGAGCAGTACACTCTAAAAATAGTAAATATAGGAGAAATATGTCAAAGTCATTTATATGTGCCAAACTTCCTGCTGCCAGCTGGTGGCGCTATGACTATAACTGGATATTGGCATGTAGATGTCTTCAGGCCAGCATATTTATCAAACATATGATGTTTGGTGCAGATTAAGCATAGTATGTTTGAGTTAGTATAAAGCATGACATATCCTATTGCCAACAGGTGGCGCTATGATTATAACTGAATATTGGCCTTTAGATGTCTTCAGGCCATGACTCATACCAAACGTGAAGTTTGGTGCAGATTGGACATTGCATGTTTAAGTTAGTGTAAAACAAGTCATTTCCTGTTGCCAGCAGGTGGCGCTATGATTATAATGGAATATTAGCCTTTAGATATGTTCAGGCCAGGACTCTTATCGAACGTGTGAAGTTTGGGGCAGATTGCACATTTTATGGCTGAGTTATAACAACTTCTATTCCCATGGCGAGACATCGAAATTTGTCACGCTGCCACGGACACGCCCTTCAACGAAAACTCAAGATCTTCACAATTTAACATTGCAAAGGCCTTTAGATTAGACCGACCAAATATAATTTTCATGTCATTAAATCTCTAGGAGGAGTTCGTTACAGAGTAAAACATGTCACTTCCTGTTGCCAGCAGGTGGCGCTATGACTATAACTGAATATGGCCATGTAGATCTCTTCAGGTCAGGAGTCTTATCACATATGTGAAGTTTTGGACAGATCAGACATTGTATGTCTGAGTTATAGCAACTTCCTTTTTCATGGCGAAACATCGAAATTTGTCAGGCCGCCACGGATACACTCTTCAAAGAAAACTCAAGATCTTAGCAATTTAACATCACATAGGCCTTTAGATTACACTGACCAAATTTGGTGTTGATCTGAATTAATCTCTAGGAGGAGTTTGTTAAAGTACGACACCTGAAAATGGCAAAAACGACACAAAATTTGCTCAGAAAATTCAAAATAACCGACGACTTGTTGGGTTTCGAGTTTTGCCTCAAGAGACTTTTTTGTAGGTATTGTTGTGTTACATGTGTATACCGATTTTCATACATGTACGTGAAACATAGCTCGAGGCACACTCCGTTGAAAGTGAATAGGTGGTGCTGTCTATCTATCATTAATACTGATGTGTGTGTTGAGTTTCATGAAATTCTAAGCATCTTAAGTGCTTCAAAATCACAGAAAACAAATGTTAAAGTTTGACACGTTGCCATGGCAACAGTATGTAATATATCAAGGACCCCTTTACAGATTTACATCGGCCGTGTTTTGACATTATTCTGATGAAGTTTGAAGCAAATCAAGTAAAAATAAGATGCTGAATTCAAAGCATTTTGAAAATGACACACTTCCTGCTGCCAGTTGGTGGCGCTATACCTTTGACTCCTAATAGTCACATCTATGCGATCGGCATCATACAACGAACAAGCCACTGAAGTTTGATCAAAATCAGGCAATGTATGTGGCTGTTATTAGGCATTTCCTGTTTCTCATTTCTCGCCATAACTTCATCGCCTCGCCACGGGCAAACCGTTCGAGATATCAAAAATCTCTTCGCAATTTAGCGTCCCCAATATCTTGAGATCATGTTTACCGAGTTTGGTGGCAATCTGTTGGAAATCCTTAGAGGAGTATATCAAATTCCAGAGCATGCGCTTTTTAAACAGCCCTAAATAGCCGACTTCCTGTTGGGCGGAGCCTATGATATGCAGCGTGAAAGTTGTTTGGCACAATGAGATCTATATGTGTACTGAGTTTCATATGAATATGTGCAAGTATGTGTGAGCTATACATCAAGTTTTCTGACTGTGTTCCAGGGGGCGCCGTAGAGCCCCTGTGCCACGCCCGGGTCCCAGCCTCTGTGGCGTCCTAATGGCCGCAGATTCCAACGTGTGTGCCAATTTTCAAGAGTTTTTGAGCACGTTAAGGCCCCCAAAAACCCCCGAATAGTCGTGAAAAAAATAAAAATAATAATAATAATAATAATAATAATCCTTAGGGGATCAATAGGGCCCTGCGCCTTTCTGGCTTGGGCCCTAATAATAATCCTTAGGGGATCAATAGGGCCCTGCGCCTTTCTGGCTTGGGCCCTAAATATAGCTGCAAGCAGCGATGGCGGGCCCAAGCCGTCAGTGCAACCGCCACCCCGGTGGCATCAGGAAAACTGTGCCCAGCGGGCACATGCATTACAGTAACCCTCTGGCTGTTTGGATTTGAGGGATTCGGTAATGAAAGGGTTAATCCAAACCATCAAGACTGTGAAACATACACACAACAATACATAAAACTTCGGTAACGCTTTCAATAAGGTTTCAGTTTGTAACATTAACTATATTAATTAACATGAACAATACTTCTATACAGGGGTGCACATAAGTTTGGGAACCCCTTGCAGAATCTGTGAAAATGTGAATAATTTTAACAAAATAAGAGAAATCATACAAAATGCATGTTATTTTTTATTTAGTACTGTCCTGAGTAAGATATTTTCAATAAAAGATGTTTACATATAGTCCACAAGAAAAAAAAATTGCTGAAGTTATTAAAATAACCCAATTCAAAATTTTGGGAACCCTTGGTTCTTAATACTGTGTGTGGTTACCTGGATGATCTACGACTGTTTTTTTGTTTTGTGATGGTTGTTCATGAGTCTCTTGTAGAGTTGCGCGATAGGGTCATTTTTCATATCGTCATATCGCCAGCCTGTGAGATCGCCGATACACGATATTATCGTGCATGGGCTATTTCATAACTATTTGGTGATTTTAAACCACACGTGCGTGCGTGTGAGAGAGAGAGAGAGCCTGGAAGTACAATAACCGAAATAATATACTTTCAAACATACTGAAAAAATAACACGTTAAATATAAAAATATTTAAAACACCTAGTTCATATTCCGATACAGCAGTCATAGCCTACATCGCTATTAGGACCGCGCGTCCTACTGTGACAAGTTTGCCGCATCGGCGCGGAAGTTATCAGTCTAAAAATCAGTCAAGGTGAAAATTAAAAGTAGTTTGTGTTGGACATAAACGAACATGTTAAAGATAAAAGTATTTTCAGGTAAGTTCATATTTTTGGAGTAAAGTTAAATTAAACGGATGGGCTACATCAGTCATAAAGCGCTCCGGACCGCGCACCCCATGACGAGCCCAGTTTTAGACTGATAACTTATTAACTGCATATTTTTATAATAATAATGATGAAGAATAAGCATCCATGTGTTTTGTTAATGTGCTGTAAAGAAAACGAAATGCTGCCGGTGCAGTTTCGCCATGTTCATTCATAGCTCGAAGCTGTTCAAGAAGATGTCTAAAACACGTCTCTTTTTGCACTCTTGACATAGCCTAATTTGTAAATAACGATTATCACTCTGCAGTTCAATTTGATGTGGGCGTAGTTTCAGAGTCCGTTTTTAAAACATTTCCAATGAGGAGGAGAAGCCTAAAGGCTTCTTCATTTTCCGCGTTCCGTTCCGTCTCGCGTTCAGCCGCGTCCGCGCGGCGTTGAAGGTATACTCAGCCGCAGAAGAGTGCGGACGGACGAGCTCAACACATGCGCAGGACCACCAACTTGACTTGCGCGGTCTCAAAAAATTGCCTGCACTCGGACGGGGTGCGCGACTGTCCACGAGCCCTCTTGATGACGAAAATGACATCATAAGGAGTGTGTGGACGTGTACGACCGAAGTATACTCCCTCATTTGCGCGTGTGTGTGAAGTGCTGCACTGAGGTGAAATAGCGGGGCAATTTGATAGCCCAATAATAATAGGCTGCCTAACAATAATAATAGTTGTTTTATACATTTATAGGAGAATGAGCTTAATATTGTCTTGACTATCGACAAAGACATTTGCTATCGTTGATATCTCTGACTATCGTCGATACACGATACTATCGTCTATCGGCACAACCCTAGTCTCTTGTTTATTCGGAACAGTCAAACTGAGCACTGTTCTTCTTCCGTTTTCCAGCATCTTTTGCATATTTGAACCCTTTCCAGCAGTGACAGTTTGAAAAGGTTGATCTCAAAATCATACAGAGGACAAATTGAGGGACTCAAACACAACTTTTAAAAAAAGGTTCAAAATTCACTGATACTCCAGAAGGAAACACGATGCATTAAGAGCCGGGGGGGGTGAAATATACAGGTAAATTGTACTTAATTTGTCTTCTGGGAAACATGCAAGCATCTTCTGTTGCATCTGAAGGCCAGTACTAAATGGAAAAAAAAATAATAATTACATTTCTACAAAATAAGAAAAATGTGGACATCTTCATCCTGTTCAAAAGTTTTCAACCCCAGCTCTTAATGTATCGTGTTTCCTTCTGGAGCATCAGTGAATGTTTGAACCTTTTTTAATAGTTGTGTTTGAGTCCCTCAGTTGTCCTCTGTATGATTTTGAGATCAACCTTTTCACACTGTCACTGCTGGAAAGGGTTCAAATATGCAAAAGATGCTGGAAAACTGAAGAATATGCAGAACTTGGAGGATTTTTCTGAAGAACAGTGCTCAGTTTAACTGTTCAGAACAAACAAGGGACACATGAACAACCATCACATAAAAAAAAAATTGTAGATCATCTAGATAACCACACACAGTATTAAGAACCAAGGGTTCACAAACTTTTCAGTGGGGTTATTTTAATAATTCCAGCTATTTTTTTGTCTTGTGGACTAAATGTAAACATACTTTATGTAAAATATCTTATTCAGGACAGTACTAAATAAAAAATAACATGCATCTTGTATGATCTCTCTTATTTTGTTAAATTTATTCACATTTTCACAGATTCTGCAAGGGGTTCCCAAACTTTTACATGCAACTGTATATAGTATTTATTAATGCTAGTTAATATTCAAAACTTAAACATTATTATAATTTAAAGTTTTATCTGTTATCATTAGTTAATGCACTGTGAATTAATGAACATTTTGATTAACTAACATCAGCAAACATTAATAAATGCTGTGAAAATATATTTTTCATTGGTAGTTCATGTTAGTTAATGCATTTACTAATGTTAACAAATGAGACATTATTATAGTTACCAAAGCTTTTAATGATTTATTAGTATTTTTTAATGATTTATTTTTCCATGAACTAACATGAATAAATTTTACTAAGACAAATAAAGTAAAAATATATTGTTCATACTTAATGTTATTTGTGAATTAACCAATGTTAAAAAACTATATTATTTAACTGTTGTTAGTTAACATCAACAATAAATATATACCATTTATTAATGTTAATATTAAGTCCAAAATGTATTAATACATTATTAAAATTTAAAGTTGTATCTTTTGAACATTTTTCTAACATTAAAAAGATTAAGAAATGCTGTAAAAAATATTTTGTTCATTGTTAGTTCATACTATCAATGAAGAATTAACATGCTGTAAAAAATATATATTTTTCATTGTTAGTTAATATTAGTTAATGCATTCCCTAATATTAACAAATGAGAGCTTATTATAAAGTGTTATCAAAACCTTTAATGATTTCTAAGCATTTTTTAACTATTTTATTGATCTAAGCATTCATGAAATATTTTTGCCTGCATTACAGCTTAGTCTGCATCTGTCAGCTGAACTGTTTTACTGTTACTTGTAAACCACTATTAAAGGGATAGTTCACTTTGAAATTAAAATTTGATGTCTATCAGCTTACCCCAAGGGCATCCAAGATGTAGGTGTCTTTTTTTCTTCAGTAGAACTACCCCCCCCCATTTTTCACAAAAATGCCCCGAAGTTTGAAAAAATAAATAAATAAATATTTAAATATAAATCCTTAGGGGATCAATAGGGCCCTGCGCCTTACTGGCTTGGGCCCTAATAAACGGAGCAATTCCAATAGGGTCCTCACACCATCGGTGCTCGGGCTCTAATAATAATAATAAACAGAGCAGATTCAATAGGGTCCTTGCACCACCGGTGCTTGGGCCCTAATAACAAAGAAACTATATTTTAACTATCAACCACAAATAATATTACCATATAGGCATAATAAAAGTACAATTACTATACACTATACTATGCACTTACTCAGTATGATTTTCCAGCGAACTCAGAACTGAACGACACGCATGTGCCTTTCTTGTGCAATTATGCCAGTGATGCAGCCACAGTCCTTAACGAACATTTAAACAGTTGTTATAGCAATTACACAGAGCACAAGGCGGCAGACAGCGCACCCTGTTTGTTTTCTTTATTTTACAAAAGCACAAAGTTTTGTTGTTATTATGTGTGTGTACAAATAAAAGTAGACACTTTACAGATTCGATTGGTATATTGCTCGTATCCGCAGGGTTTAAATTGGGCCGGGGCTGAGACCCAGCACATAGACTCAGGGCTCGACATTAACGCTTCATTAATGCCAGACAAGTAACATGATTAAAACATCACTAACCAAAAATAACTATGTAAACACCAAAACGCAAATATTATTCTGATTTTATTACATTTAGTGGCGAATAGTGGATATAGCTACTGTATATAATGCATCTATTGACAGTAGGTTGCGCTGCTGAGGCGAGGTTCACGCAGCCTCTCCGGGAGAAATCAAAACGCACAACACTAAGAAGCGCAGCATACTGAGGTAAAAATTCAAAATGGAAAGTTTTTATATTTAAAATACAGTTAAGCAACATCACTCACCATTACGACTGTTTAATAGTTCTATATACAGTTCAATGAGCAAATACAATAATAGTCACTTACATTTTAGGCGGAACCACAGCGCATCTCAAAGCAACCATCCGATTCATTGCTGAATGATTCAGTGTTTTGAACGAATCGGTTGAGTCAAAGTTTCATTAGCCCATGCATAAACATCTGATGAATCTGCCGTTTGAACGAATCGTTTGAATGAACGACTCAATGACTCACTCATTAAACGCTCACTACTGGCACCTACTGGCGTTTTAATTTCGTTGAAAAGTATAATTTCCAGCATAATTTCTTGTTTGAATAATCAAAAAAAAAAAAAAAATTAAAAGAATCTCATAATTTAATGTAATTGTATTTTTCAGTGTAAATGATTTAATTTGATAACGTCTAGATAACAATCACATGATTATAACTGAATTTATAGATCAAATGTAAGAACGTTAATGAAAGTTAATGAGATTAGTGGGAAAATGCCCTCTATAAAGGTAAAAAAAAAAAAAAAAAGCCTTTGGATAAAATATAAAAACATTCAGATTTAAAGCCTATGTCACAGCTGACAGAAAACCGGTGAGAATATTGCATTAGAATAAATCATATTTGCAAAAAAACAATACACACACACACACACACATATAATACATATATATTTCCATTGTCCTCGTTTGTAAGTCGCTTTGGATAAAAGTGTCTGCTAAATTACTAAATGTAAATGTTTATACACACACACACACACACACACACACATATATATATATATATATATATATATATATATATATATATATATATACACATATATAAGCTCGCTCCATACCATAGAGCCCCCCACATAACAAATCCCAATTTAACCCCTGCGTATCCGTACGATCAAAACTGACGGAGTAATTTAAGTTCCTTTAGGGGCTTTAAAAAAACATGCAACAAAACGTGCCGGCGCATTTGTCAACCCCAGAGGGTTAAAGATTTTAGTAAAGATTAAATTGAAAGATTTTTAAATGTAGTGAAAACTTTTCTGGTACCATTTAAAGGGTTACTCCACCCCAGAATGATTTTTTTTTTTTTCATTAATCTCTTACCCCCGTGTCGTTCCAAACCCGTAAAAGCTTCGTTCGTCTTCGGTCAATGATTTCATTCAACAATTCGTCTCCTCTGGTTCAGCGTAGCGCCATTTTGGAGAATATCCGCTGGACGCAAGCAGTGTACGCTCTTCTGTGTCAGCCGCATACCGGATACGCTGTTTTCATTCAAATCAAAGCATAAACAAACGTAGAAGATGTATCCTTGTGGCGCGGCTGACACAGAAGAGCGTAAGCTGTTTGCGTCCAGTGGATATTCTCCAAAATGGTGCTACACTGAACCAGAGGAGACAAATTGTTGAATAAAATTGTTTTGTTTTCTTTGTGCAGAAAAAGTGTTCTCGTCACTTCATTAAATTCAGATTGAACCACTGAGGGCAGATGGACTATTTTGACGATGCTTTTCATACTTTTCTGGGCCTTGACAGTGTTATTTACTTGGCAGTCAATGGGACAGTCACAAACCTCCCAGTTTTCATCCAAAATATCTTAAATTGTGTTCAGAAGATGAACAAAGCTTTTACGGGTTTGGAACGACATGGGGGTAAGTGATTAATGAAAAAATTTTCATTTTGGGGTGGGGTATCCCTTTAAGCCTTTTCATTTGATACAACTAAATACATTTACATTTAGTCATTTAGCGGACACTTTTATCCAAAGTGACTTACAAATGAGGACAATGGAAGCAATCAAAATCAACAAAAGAGCAATGATATGCAAGTGCTGTAACAAGTCTCAGTTAGCTTAATGCAGTACACGTAGCAAGTTATTATTATTATTATTATTATGTAATAAAAAGAAAACAGAGAGAATAGAAAAAGAATAGAGCAAGCTAGTGTTAGAGGCCTTTTTTACATTTGTTAATTGTATAATAAAAAGAAAACAAATAGACAGAATACAAAAAGATTAGAAAAGCTAGTGTTAGTATTTTTTTTTTTTTAAGAATAGATAATAATAAAATATCATTATAAACTTTTAAAAACGCTGATTAAGTATTGTGTTGTGCTCTAAAACCTGACTGAAAAACTTCAAACACTGAATTTCTCATCAAGAAAAAACTACCTTCTCCAGAACTTTCGAAAGGAAAGGTAGTTTTGAAATCGGTCTAAAATTAGAAAAGTCTGTAGGGTCCAAATTCAGTTTTTTCATGATAGGCTGCACTATAGCATGTTTAAAATACGATGGTACACAGCCCGTAGACAGGCAACAATTAATTATAGCCAAAATCCTTGGGCCAATAACATTAAAAACCTGTTTAAAAATGCGTGTAGGAATAAAATCCTGAGGACTGTTAGTAGACTTCAAATGTTCAACAATCTCTGCTAACATTGTGAGAGAAACAGGCTCAAACTGCTAAAAAAAAAAAAGGAAAAAAAAGCCGAGCATGAGACAGTTGAGACAGATGGATCATAATCAGGTTACTGAACAGAAGATCTAGTATTAACAATCTTCTCAATAAAGTGATTCCAAAAATTTTCACAAGTTTGCAGAGAGACATCAAAAAATTCAGATACAGGAGGATTAATGGCAGTTCAAAGTACTAAATAGAACTCTGGGGTTACAGCGATTTTTTTTTTTTTTTTCCCTCAATAATATCAGAAAAAAATTGGCCCTCACTCTTTTGATAATTATCTGATATTTTGACAGCGATCCCCTTAAAATATCATAGGAAACTTGAAGCTTGTTCTTCTTCCATTTGCGCTCCGCACGCCTACAGACTTGTCGGAGTGCACGAGTAGAGTCATTTAACCATGGTTCTGATTTACATTTAGTACGCCTAACTTTTAATGGAGCGATAGTGTCAAGGATACCGGTACACGCAGAGTTAAATGAAGAAAGTAGCTCTTCAGCACTTAATTGAGAAGGTGAGAATTCATGATTCACATTAAAAAAAGAACCAGTATTGTACACATTACAAAAATCAGTCACAGAATTCACTGTACAGAGCCGGCGTGCAAGTGGACATGGTTTAACAGCAGGTCTTGGAAAGGAAACTCCAATAACAACAATCAGAGAAACCATTGTCAATAGTTTCACACTCACATACAGATAAACCATAGGATAGGACAAGATCCAGTGTGTGGCCATGTTCATGTGTTGGACCAGTCACAGACTGAACGAGATTAAATGAGTCAATAAGATTTAAAAAGTCTTTGGCCAGTGCGTTGGAGGGACAACAAACATGAATATTAAAATCTCCAAGAATGAGGATTCTGTCATAATTCCTCCTAAGAATTCGGTAAACTCTGGAATAAACTCCTTGTTTAATTTGGGTGGTTGGTAAACCAACGCACAAAGCACACGGTTTACTGAATCAACATGCATCAGTTGTAATTCAAAGCTGGAATAGACATCAGGCTGCAAACTCCGGTCATCAATTTAAAAAAAATAACTGATGCAAGTCCACCACCATGACCAGTGGTGCGGGGGGAATTAAAAAAGGTACAATCCGGTGGTACAAGCTCAGTAAAAGAGCTAAGGTCTCCGACATTTAGCCAAGCCTCAGTCACAAATAGAAAATCCAGATCTCGACGATCTCTGAAGTGAAAAGGTCATTCAATTTGAAAGTCTTATTAACTAATGATCTTGAATTAATCAGAGCCATTCTGACCAAGATCGAGTCATAAGCTGACTGTGATGCACGACACAGCGGGCGAAGGTTCGTTAAATCCACTCCACCTCTGCGGAGATGAGGCAGACATACCTGCTGGACAGTCAAGTCGAGAACGGGTACAACAGGCTGGATACAGCGACTCCACACAGCGCCCAGAGCAACCGCTATCTGAGACCAGCTCACATCGGATGACATAAGGGTATGAGTGAGGTACTACAGAGGACGCCAGGTACAATTTCCATCTGGTGGATGCACCGCCTCGCTTCCCATGTCTGCGGCGCCGTTTTCTTCCGGAAAAGGCACAGACCAGCCGGCGCAAACTTTCCGGTATAGAAGACACATCTGGAGGAAGACAAATGCTTGCCTTACTTAGATCCTGCTTAATCAACTCCTCGATAGAGTTTCGGATGTCAAAGAGTGTTTGTCTATCGTAGATGAATGCAGTGGAGGCATGTTGAATAATCATAAAAGCAGTACAATAACAAACAACCTGGTATGTCGCAGACAGCTAGCCACACACACCAGCGTCATCTTTGATTCCAAATCAAATCAAATTAAATGTGTTTTTAGCCGATTCTTAAAGATGGCTAAGGACTCAGCTGCTCGGATTGAGTGGTGGTTTTGTCAGGATGGAACGTCGAAAGATGACATGTGGAGGGGTATGTGTGTCAGGAACCATTTTGAGGTTAAGGGTGCTTTCACACATGCCTCATTTAGTTCGGTTGAATCGCACTAGAGTTCGTTGTCCCTCTTGGTGTGGTTTGTTTGGGCAGGTATGAATACAGTAATCGCACTCGGTTGCGCACCAAAAGCAGACCAAACAAGCGTACAGAGATCTCCCTGAAGAGATGGTCTCGGCCCGATTGCAAACAGACTCTGGAGCGGTTCGCTCGTGGTGAGAAAGCAATCCGACCCAATGGACCAGCGAACCAAGTGGTATCATAATTCATAATGGGAAATATGTTATATAAAAAGCAGCAGTCAGTGTCTTTTGTGAGTATGAGTGAAAATTTGTGAGAAACTGTAATTTTTGTGAGTGAGAATATTTGTTAATACAGTTGAAAACCAAAGAGCACTTTTTCATATTAAAACGTGTAATTAATTGCTCTTCTCTGTGCATATATATATATATATATATATATATATTAGTGCTGTCAAACGATTAATCGCATCCAAAATAAAAGTTTTTGTTTACATAATATATACATGTGTGCTGTGTATATATATTATGTATATATAAATACACACACATGCATGTACATATTTAAGAAAAATTGTTTTTTATATATTAATTATATTTATTTAGAATATAAATTATATAAGTATAGATATGTAAATACATATAAATATTTTCAAAATATATACTGTATGTGTGTGTATTTATATATGAATAATAAATATACACAGAACACACACATATATTATGCAAACAAAAACTTTTTTTATGCGATTAATTGTTTGACAGCATCAATATATATATATATATATATATATATATAGATATATTAGAGTGAAATAATGGCTACATTCGTTTTGCGTTTGCCAGGACAGCTATAAAGCCTCAATACGTCTGTGGAGCGAACTTGTCAATCCATCTTGATGAATGATGCAGAGGAACGTAAACAGGTGAACACTGACCAATTAGAGGACAGCTGTACTCGCATGTGACTTGCATAAACACAGTTTGGTACGCTTTGCAATGTTGCCTTGTGAAAGCAAACCGAACCAAGAAGAAAATGCAACAATGTAACAAATTAATCCTGGTTTCGGAACAAAGCAAACGATCTACAGGTCTGAAAGCACCCTAAGAGTGAGGAGGAAGTGACCTGAGGTGTGCAGTGGAGAAACCAGCACATGATCATAAATAGAAGACTTTTTAAGTACCCGCTGGAACCCTAACTTGCCAAAGTGGCTAGTGGGAGTGACTGTTACACGCCATTACTGAAATCCACTTGCATTTGGCAGGTGTTAATGTCAAGCCCTGAACATAACCCTCAAGTGCAAATCACTAAATATTAATGTAAACCTGATTTGATCAATTTATAATCCTTTTTACCCATTAAGGACACACAAAATGCCCTTACTAGTTGGTTGATATTTCACTATATAAATGAGGACATTAATCTCTCAAGTATAGCTAAACAGTTACAAACTCATATACACATACAATACTGCATGTTGATTTTGTATAACATTGGTTTATTAGGAATGCTTCTCTATTTGACAAAATATTAAATATGTAGTTTTGTTCGTATATAGTTTATCTGTTTTATTATGGCATACTAGAAAGGTTCTTTTGGTCTTTTACAGGAAGTGACCACACAGCCAGGAATGAGTTTTGACCCTCTCCCTCCTCTGGACTCCATTGTGTCTTACATCAGACCAGAAAGGTACCACCTAGATGCTCTCAAGTTGTCTGCCTTATATGTCATTACCCCTTAGAGACACCATCCTAAGCCCTGTGTCATATAAGATGTCTTCATATTTTTAAAATGTCCCGCAGGAGCCATAACTTAAAATGTACTCCTCATAAACAAAGCATTTATTTAATCAAGGTCCAAAAATGTTCAGTTTGGATATTGTGGAGTTTGTGACATCACACGGGCACAACATTTGCATACTACTGCCTCCAAAGCAAGACATCAACAAATAGTTATACATCATTGCAGCATGGGCCTCACCCACTGGTGTTCAGTTGCTTAACAGCTGACACTTGCCTACACTGGATGTGAATGTTGCATTATGTCACGTCAAATGCAGATAGAACCCATTATAATCTCTGATACTGGAAACAGTACAGATGTCTGTTCAGTTATTGACATACTCCACATGCTTGAGTCTGCTGACAACGGACAAATGGAAAAGTAAAATAACATTTGCTTTGATGTGTCCTGTTTAAACATCTTATTTGCATGTCTGTACAGACTTTCAGAAGGATCCCAGTGACAGAAACAAGTGAATGATTTATTTTGAATGGTTTAATGGTCGGAGGATTAAATGTTTGTTCAGAGCACTTGAGCAATTTTTTTTTGTAAATGAAGCACAGCTCTAGTGTAATGGAGAGTTCACAAAGAAACGTAACTTAACCCCCTGGGGTCGAAGCCCGCACCGGTGCGGGCTGTCTTGTATTTTCTTTATGACTCGAAAAGAACTAAAAATACTCCACGAGTTTTGATAGTACAGATAAGAACAAGGTCTCGTTTGAAACTGCAAAGGGTCTACTTTTATTTGAGCATTGTCATAATAACAACAAAACAATATGCTTTTAAAAAATAGAGAAAATAACAGGGTGTGTTCTCTGCTGGCTCTGTCTCTGTCACCTCTCTTCACAGACACATAAATAAAACAACCTGAATCTCCGCAAATTCTCGCCTCAAATACATGAGAAATATATGTATAGAAAGCTTAAAATGTCTACTTTTAAATGAAGTCAGTCACGTCCAAAATAAATATTCTATGTTAAAGTAATCCATATGAAACCAACGCGATGTCCAGTTTTCCCGTCTCAACTCATTATATCTAATGCGGTCACGCCCACGCGCCGTTCGCGCCTTTCACATTCAAACATCCACGTGAGGCGCGCGCGAATGTAAACGCCCACATCGCCTCCACGCAAACAAACAAGTTCATCCCGGCTACTTTCTGTTTCTGGAAGATCTGCTGAGAGAAATAACCCAGAATTTCAAAATGTGTGTTTGTTTGTTTTTTTTTTCCTTCAGAGCATAAACAATATACACTATGAAAATGCCAGGTTCAAAAGCTTGGAGTCAGTGTATATATAGGAATTAAAACTTTTATTTAGCACACAAGTGATGATAAAGACATTTATCATGTTACAAACGATGCTGTTCTTCTGAACTTTCTATTCATCAAAAAATAAATAAATAAATATTCTTCTCAGCTCTTTTCAACATAATAATAATAATAATAATAAATGTTTTTTGAGCAGCAAGTCAGAATATTAGAATGATTTCTGAAGGATCATGTGACTGGAGTAATGATGCTAAAAAGTCAGCTTTGAAAGTCAGCTTTGTTTGTTCCTAATAAA
>JAFVLL020025962.1:62248-74520 GCA_021397915.2 Tor tambroides | reverse complement strand
GAATACTCATCATCATATTTCTTTGTTTGCTGATGATATCTTATTGTTTTTGGAGAAGCCGTCACATTCTATTCCTCATGTGTTGAATTTATTTGGCTGTTTTGGATCTCTCTCTGGGTTTAAAATTAATTGAAGTAAGTCATGTCTACTTCCCCTCAATTCTGAAATTGATTCCATGTCCCTTTCTATATCTATTCCATTGGTTCAAAACTTTAAGTACTTGGGGATAGATGTTTTTCCTTCCCTGCAGGAAATACTCTCAAAAAACTATAGTAGTATTCTAGCCAAAGTATCCTCAGATTTGGAAAATTGGTCTCGTCTTCCTACTTCTTTTTAGGCTTGTATATCAGCGATTAAAATGAATGTTCTCCCAAGTATTAATTTCTTTTCTTCCATGATTCCTCTTGCTCCACCCGTTGGCTACTGGAGCAAACTTGATGCATGTGTCTCACGGTATATATGGGATGGGAAACATCCTCGTATTAAACCGACTACCTTACAACATTGTAGATTACATGGAGATCTTTCTTTCTCCAATTTTAGACTGTATGCTCAAGCCTTTTCCCTCCACCCTTTATCAGTTTGGTTTGATCCTGACACTTCTGTGTCTTGGAGAGCAATTGAGGAATCTATTGTTTATCCGTATAAATTGAAGCATCTTGTTTTTTCGGGGGTTCCGCTTAGGCAGTGTAAATCTCGGTTTGGTCCCATTATAACCCACCTCCTCTCCACATGGAGGGATGTTGAAACACGTTCACAACTATTTACAATATATGGCATAGGCATTCGCCTATTTTCCACAATAATAATCTTTTGTCAGGCAGTACTCCATTTCATTGTCTGCAATGGACTCATAATAAAGTAAACACTCTGGGAGATATCTATGATTATAGTGGTTTAAAATCATTCCAGAATCTCAAAACTCAGTATCTGCCGGGCACCTCCTTTTTTATGTATTTGCGCATTAGATCGGCCCTACGGGCATATGGGGTGCCTTGGAACTCTCAACTGCCTGTTCACCCTTTGCCCAAAGGATGTGCATGTTTTATTTTCGGATCAGGTATGGGGTATGTTTAAATTGTCTTCTAAAAACCCTAATCACCAAATGATTAATTGGAAATTGCTGCATAGGGTTTTTTACTTTTCTCCTAAGTGTAATCTCTGTTCGCAAGGATCTTTAGGCATGTTTTTTTTGTTTTTTTTTGGGTAAGCAAAAAAGGTAAGCAAAAGTGCCCCTGTTCAGTTAAACTAATGTTAAATATGTTAAGACTGTCGCGATTAAAGTGAAATAACAAAATAAACATTTCAAAGTCAATACGCAGCACAGGTGTTTTTATATTAATGCATCTCTGAAGTGAACCGACTACCTTCTGAGAAGTTTCAGTGGCATTTTTGATCTCACCGACGTGTGATGTCTGATAAAGTAGCGTTTATAGGGCGAATTCCAAACGGAAGTGAGCATCCCTATGCCCTACTCCCTTCGAAGGACAGAGCCCTTGAAATGTGTTCTTTGATGGGTGTAGGGCATGACTGTCACGTATAAGCGTTTAGAGCTCCCTTGATGAAGGGAATGACTGACCAAATGTTCCCTTGACAGTGCTGCGCGTGTGTGCAGCATTCAGGAAACTCTGTTGTTGCAAATAAATATTTCTTCTTCTTCTTCTTCTTATTTTATTCAAATATTGTCTAATTGTGTCTTATTTACTATAAACTTTTTCAAACTAAACTTGCTTAACCGTCTTAAATCATATTTCCATGACTGACAAAAAAATATTTTGTATTAGGCTACATTAAAATAAAGACAAACTTAATTAGCCTATTCTAATTATGTTTGCAAGTCGAAATCAACCCCAACTTTGCTTTAAAGTGCATCGCCAGATCTCCTAACTGAAGATCACATGATCACAAATGGAAATCACTTCCGTGAGGTGACTATCGCATGTCCCATTCGCTAACAGATTCTGGACATAGATATGTATCTATGCTTCTGGAAGGGCCCTTAGTGAAGCCGTTACTGGGGAAACCGCTGTATCTGCAGTTCCAAAAGCGCCACCTAGTGGCAGACAGAACCTTATATTTTAGCCTTTAAACAATTTTTTAAGAAATAAAAAAGGGAGTCAAAAGTGTAAAGAATTATTTTAATTTAAAGCACGCACATCTTACTGTCTAAATTTTTGAAGGCACATTAGCTTTTTGTTCTGAACAAAAACAGTAGACGGATTATTGAAAATTCAAATTCATCCTCTGCCACCAGAGCCGCTGAGAAACAAAATAATTCTTTACACTTTTAACTTATCCCTTTTCTTTATTTCTTAAAAATATTTTAAAGGCTGAAATGTGAGGTTTGTCACTTTATTAAACTTTTTATTTGTGAAAACCTGTATTTGAACTGCAAATTATTTTTTTTGCAGTCATTTTATGGTTTAATATGTTACCATAGACATTGCCCTATCTTGCTCATACAGTATTTATTTTATTTGTGCAGGTCTTAAAAAGCCTTAAATTTTATTTTAAAAATCCTGCAGATACCCTGTAAATTCTTTCTTTATATATATATATATTTTTTTTTTATTTTATAATATGTATAATTTATGTTGGCTATTTATATTATGCGATGTTATAAGCAATCCAGACCGGTGGTTTTTAATAGCACAATAACATCTTATTTAAAGTGAAAAACTCAAGTGTGTGTGTGTGTGTGTGTAAACATGTAATTTACCACAGTTTAAAGTGCTGGAAAAGCCTGAAAATGCACCTTGAAAGTGCTTGAAAAGTGCTTGAATTTGAATTTGGAAAAGGTGTAACCCTGTTTATTGTCTACTCTCTTTATTATTAGTGTTTTTATTACCTTAATTATATGTATGTCTGCACTATGTTTGTACTTTCAGTACTGGAAGCTTCTAACACCAAGACAAATTCCTTGTGTGTGTGTGTGTGTGTAAACACACTTGGCAATAAAGCTCTTTCTGATTCTGATGTAAAACATCCGCGCCACGTTTTGATTTTGAAACGTGCAGCGCTCATGTTTGTTCAGTGAAGTTGTGGTGTGCAGCCACAAATAAATCAATGTATGTGACCCTGGACCACAAAACCAGTCTTAAGTCGCTTGGGTATATTTGTAGCAATAGCCAAAAATACATTGTATGGGTCAAAATTATTGATTTTTTTTTTTTATGGCAAAAATCATTAGGATATTAAGTAAAGATCATGTTCCATGAATATATTTTGTAAATTTCTTACCGTAAATATATCAAAACTTCATTTTTGATTAGTAATATGCATTGCTAAGAACTTCGTTTGGACAACTTTAAAGGTGATTTTCTCAATATTTGGATTTTTTTTGCACTCTCAGATTCCAGATTTTCAAATAGTTGTATCTCGGCCAAGTATTGTCCGATCCTAACAAACCACACATCAATGGAAAGCTCATTTATTCAGCTTTCAGATGATGTATAAATCTCAATTTTGAAAAATTGACACTTAAGACTGGTTTTGTGGTCCAGGGTCACGTATGGGAAACACTGATAATGTACATTTGAAATATCGGAAATGTGTTTAAATATCAGATCACCGTTACTGAAAAAATATATATTGTGATATGTATTGCTATTGAATTATTGTCCAGCCCTAATTCCATCTTTATCCTGATAGAGTTGTTACGTCTGTTGTTAATTAAGATGCATCTAGAGATATTCTTAGATATACAAGATTATATGTGTGTGCGTATCAAGGTGGGTAAGGTACTGCACAAGGAAAAGAAACTGCAACAAAATCACTAATTTAGTAACAATGTTTATTTTCTTTTTAGTGCTTGGAAAAGAGTGAAATAGTAAAGTAAAAATATTTACAATATGTACAAGCAAATGAACGGCCTTAGGCGAAAACACTTTGGAGGAGAGGAAGGAGCGAGAGAAAGATGCTTAAATCAAAGAACTAAATAAAACAAAAACTCCTAATAACTAATGTTAACCAAACTAAACTATCTGTCAATGGAAAATGTAGAAAACAAACATCTTCAGTGTACAAGACGCAATCGCTAACCCTACACTGACTAAACAAACAAAACATACAAGATTAGCATCTCTCGCCATAGCCTGGTGTATCTAATACAGTAAGTAACTCTACATGGTGTGAATGAATGTTGCGACATGCTTACCTTTTACTCACAACCTCTCCCAAACAGCCTGCACAACTTGCATCAGTGACTAAAGAAAAGTTTCACAAGCCGACACCTCAATCGGTTATCATCGAACACGTGCAGGACAAACATCACAGTCATAATCCACAACAAACAAAACACTGACACTACTGCAAAACAAATAGAGCCAAAACTCCAACAAAAACAGACTCTCAGTCTGGTTTTCTTGCAAGAGAAGGACCATCCTCACAGAGCTGTACCATCACCCAGCCCAGCCTAAACGCCATTAAAGTTAGATTAGATTTTAAACTGCCCAACAGCAGACAATTGGTAACACGGACGTCAGCATCCTACGTCAGCAGAGTGGCAGGCGGATCCTCCAATGAACTTCACATCTGAAACAAACCAGAGTACGTTCAGACACACTCATGCAGCAACATATACATAAGCAAACTTGCATAGCACTGCGTACGTAACAGAGTGAAAGATCATGTTTACCACTATAAAATGATCATAAATGTCTCTCTCTTTCAGTGTTCCCTTAATAATAATAATAATAATAATAAACTTTTTGTATGCCACCTTTCATACAAAGAGGTCAAAGTGCTTTACAATAAGCACCAAGTACTTCACTTGAAAACTAATAAAATATGTATAACATTATTTAAAGATTAAACCCACTTTATAATGATAATAAGAGATACAAATAGTATACATAAAATATATAAAATTAAATTTCTCTTTCCATTCTGTTCTCTCTCTTTCCAAGTAATAATAAAGGCAACATAATATATAGAATACTTCAGAAAAAATAATTTGCTAGTTAAAAGTCAAAGTAAAAATATAAGGTTTTAGCTTATAAACCTAAACCATTTGTACTGATTTTTTTTGTGTGTTGGGTGCATTTCTTTTTCTTGTGTGACAAGGTGAGAATGCTGATGTTCATTTCTGGGTCTTTATTGGACAGGAGGAAGCAGAGATACCAGAGTGCTCCCCGGAACATCCATAGACATGTGCTGATGTCTGAGATCAAGGAAGCAACAGCTACCCTTCCTTTAGTAAGAGACATACCTTATTTCCCTAAACTGCACCTTCAGGCAGTAAGAATGCAGTAACCAAAACATACTCTTTTTGACACCCCATATAATTGAGCCATTGTTGATTTGGAGGGGATCTTCTGTAGACCTTCAAAGCATTTGACCAAGAGTCTTTCCCATTTTGCTTGTTTTCTTTGGTTTGAGGTTTCTTTATTTTTACATTGAGTGATTTTCAGGGGTCTTCAAAAAGAACGATCCTTGGTCAGTGTTGTTTATTTATTGTGCAGGAGTATGCAGTTTCCCACAAAATCCATTCTGACAGTTCCAAAGTTATACTGTTTGACAGATTGATTTATGATGTGCTTATTTAAATTGTATTAATTTCAAACTAAATATGTTGTAAATGAACAAAAATATAGCGTAGCTTTAATCTAGTAATAATAATTCTAGATGTTACATTCATACTTGAAAATCGAAGTACAATAAATGTGAATAAATTATTGACATCAAAATCACTCATTTTAATTATTGACATAATTATCACCCATTATCATTAAATTATATATATGAACTACACTGCTTTGTACTTCCAATGGGCAAATTCCAGTAAAGACCATGACTATGTCCTGCTCATTCCATTCAATGCCCTACACTGAAAATATGTGACTGTATACATCGCTGTGAAAATGTATATGGCCCACCGTTTGAATTTCAGATTTTGTCCCCTTATTATTATGTTTTTATTTGTGTATGTTGTCAGTTTTTATTACGGATTGTGATTACAGTCAAGTGAATATTGGCATAAAAATATTTTATCTGCCATCCCTAAACAAACCACCAACAGCAAAAGATTTATTCAGCTATCAACATCATATAATATTGTGTTGTTTGTTTGTGGATTTCCATCAAAATCCAAAATTCTGATATTGTTTTATATAGGTTAATGATACAGTATTTTTTTAACCCTCTAACCCTAAACATAACCAGGGCTTGACATTAACGTCTATATTGAAAATTATAGTTTATATGATTAAAGTTGACTATGGCATCCTAAAACATGACATGATTTACAAGAAATTATTTAAAATTCAAGTACAGGTTTTCACAAAAACAAAAAGCTAGGAAAAATTATACAAAATTATAAACTTCACATTTTTGCCAATTTTTAAGAAAAGGGATGTCAAAAATATCAATTGTTAGGCTGTATTAATTTAAAACATTGTTTAGATTTTTAGAAGGCATAGCTTCTTGTTGATCCACTGGTTCACATTTACAACTCTGTGTTTACTGCTTAAAAATATAGGTTGATTTTCACACTGGTCCAAACAAAAACAGCAGAAAGGCTTATTGAAAATGCACATTCATTCTCTGCCAGTAGGTGGCACTTCTGGAACAGAAACATAGCGGTTTCCCCTAGAGATGCTCATATTGGCCGTTTAACCATTAACCACAATTAAGAAATGTAACAAATTAATACTAGCAGTTAAACGGTTTAAAAGATTTTATTTTTATTTTTTTTTTACATTTGCTGCATGGTGAAAGAAAAAAATAATGTTCTGCATATTTGTTAACTCACAGGAACATGTCTACACGTGCAGCGTGCCTATACAGACATAGCCTATTTTGCTTAGCAAGCACCTTCACTTAGTTAACTAATGTAGAATACGCAGCAAATGGCAAGTGGCAATATTGGATAAATCTTATCAGAGAGTGAATCAGAGGGTGAATCCATGAGTGAATGTAACATTATGTAAATTCTGAATGGATTATAGCCTAGAAAGTGTGCAATGGGCTCTTTACTTATAATCACTGGAAAGCTGTCTCTCATCTTACTGTAGTTCATCAATCTCACAAAGTTAATTAAAAGTAATCAAAGAAGCTTTCCAATGCACAATAAAAAATTTTTGCAAATTTTTTTGAGAATTTGCAAATGTGTAAAACTCAGAACTGAACAGAACACCGGCATTTTGGCTGGTGAGTGAATTGTAACTTAACCATCTCTGATTGGCCACTGTGGTCATGAAATCAACAGATATGTCTGTGGTTGGCTGTACTCCTCAATGCTGCAAAACATGCTGTGAATAGAAAAACATGTGACCAGTGGATGAAAAGTCCCGAAGCACAAATTGACAGGATTTTTGTGATGGCGTTTTTGCCGCGGGTCTAAGGTTAACAGACAGCGCTCCGGTCTATCCGTATAGCATGTCATCATGTTACTTAATTTTTTTTTTTTTTTTTAATAAATACACTAGACACGTTGTCCACTGAGGTAGGCCTGCAATATATTTTTGTCTGACAGGAAAAACAAGACTATGCTGGTTTCGTTCTTCAAAGCGAATAGAAAGATTCAGTGTGTGTTTTAGTTTTGTCATCTTAATTAGTTAATTATTTAATTAATATATATTAAGTGTAGGCCTATTTATTTTATTCTTTTTTTATTTATATTATTTTATTCTCTTTTTATCTGTTCTCAGAAGTGCTGCTGGTAATTTGAGAATGTGTGAAGTTTTGTTGTTGCTCTGTATGCTGCTGTTTGCACGTTAAAATAAAATATTTCTTTGTATTTTTAATGTATCATCACAGATACTTGTCCATTCTATTTTTATTTAATACAAATTTATTATTCTTATTTTATTAGTTAGCGGTTAATGTTTGGATAACAAGCAGCGGTTGTCCGTCAGGAAAAATTAACAGAAATGAGCATCCCTCCCCGGTAACAGCTGTACACAAAACAGCACTGTGCTTATAAACACTACTTTATCAGGCATTACAGGTGAGATTAAATGAAAATGTCATTGAAACATTTCTGAAGAGAGTTGGATCCTATTTAGAAATAAATTCATATAAAAACACCCGCGTCACATTTTGACTTTTTTAAAAAACAACTGCAGCTCATATTTATTCAATGAAATCATAGCTTTTGGAAGTTTAATCTTCACATTAAGCCATATTGCGATTATTTCCATCTTTCCGTCCCCAAATTTAAGATTTTTAAATTATAGTAAAGACTTTTCTGGTGCCATTTAAGCCTTTTTATGGCCTTAAATTTGATACAACTAAATGGAAGACTTTTTAAGGACCCACGGGAACCCTAACTTGCCAAAGTGGCTAGTGGGAGTGACTGCTTTACTCGCAACTACTGAAATCCACTTGCATTTGGCAAGTGTTAATGTCAAGCTCTGAACATAAACATTAAAGTGCAAATCACTAAATTTTAATGTAAACCTGATTTGTTCAATTTATAACACTTAATCCATTTAGGACACACAAAATGCCCTCACTAGTTGGTTGATATTTCACTATATAAGTGAGGACATTGGGCTCTCAAGAATAGGTAAACAATTACACACTCGTATACACGTACATTACGGTGTTGATTTTTAGGATTGTGACGGTGAGGAAATTTTTCCACGGGTTAATCGACGTGTGACAACACCGGTATCACCGGGGGGAGGGGGGGGGGTGTTCATGGGGTAATTCTCTAGAATTTTCCCTCTTCTCCTCACTTTTCTTCACTTTCAAATAACTTGTAAATGCATGTGCGCATTTTACTCGAATTAGCGCCAATTTGGCGTCAATTGATTGAATGAACAACAAAACAGTACAACAACAAACTCACTTAAGCTATTAAACATTGAATATTTAATTTATTAACCAAACGAATGAAAATACACCATGCTGTAGGCCTAATATAAAATAACAAATAACTTACACAAAGTTTAAATATAAAACCCCCCCTGAAAATAAGCAAACACAGTGAAACCAAAGCTGAATAAAAATCAAATGTTAAAAAAAACTCCCAAAATCACCTTAGATAAACAGCAAAAGCTTTCAAAATCCAAAATATTGTTAAAACAGGCACTTTTGCGTTTCGTTTCAAAACTAAATCTTTCGCCATCATCTGTCATTCTCACCTCACTCTTGTCAGTCAGCTCAACTCACTCTCCTCATGTGATAAATGAAATCTGACTCCTGCTGCTGATCTGTGATGCGCATCTGTCATTCTTTCGGCACGCTGCATTGAGCAGCTGCGTTCAGTTTTTAATCATTTTGTCTGTTCTCTAACTGAACTAAATTTATTTTTATTGCTAAAAAAATCAAAACAATGGTGGGGGACGGTGCCACGGTGGGCAAGTGACATAACCGGTGTTGCGGCTTAACACCGGTAACACCATAAACACCGGCTATCAGAGCAAGCCTATTGATTTTGTATAACATTGTCGAATAGAAAAGTAATCTTTATAAACCAAAGTATTATATATGCAGTTTTGTTCATATATAGTTTATCTGTTTTATTATTGAGTACTAGAAAGGTTCTTTTGGTCTGTTACAGGAAGTGACCACACAGCCAGGAATGAGTTTTGACCCTCTCCCTCCTCTGGACTCCATTGTGTCTTACATCAGACCAGAAAGGTACCACTTAGATGCTCTCAAGTTCTCTGCCTGTCATGACCCATTAGAGACACCATCATTAGCCCTGTGTCATATAAGAATTTAAAATTTCCTGCCGGAGTTCATAGCTTAAAATGTCCTCCTCATTAGAAAAAAGACGTTTATTCAATCAAGGTCCAAAAATGGTCAGTTTGGATATTGTGGAGTTTGAGACATCATACGGGCACAGCATTTGCATACTATTGCCTCCAAAGCAAGACATCAGCAAATAGCAGCATAGGCCTCGCCTACTGGCGTTCAGTTGCTTAACGGCTGACACTTGCCTACGCTGGATGTCAATGTTGCATTGTCACGTCAAAAGCAGATAGAACCCATTATAATCACTGATACTGGAAACAGTACAGATGTCTGTTCAGTTATTGACATACTCCACATGCTTGAGTCTGATGACAACAGGCAAATGGAAAATTAAAATAACATTTGCTTTAAACAGCTCATTTGCATCTCTCTACAGACTTCAGAAGGATCCCAGTGACAGGAACAAGTGAATGGTTTATTTTTAATGGTGTCCTGGATCACGTTGGATGATTATGTTTGTTCAGAGCACTTGACTTCAATTTTTTTTGTAAATGAGGCACAGCTCTAGTGTAATGGAGAGTTCACAAAGAAATGTAATTTAACCATGGCTCCCTGAGAGGAAGGAACAAGACATTGGGTCAGAGTATGGAGATTGCATAAAATCATGTTACTAGCAAAGTCTAACTCAGCAGAAGTGGAGCATTGACCAATAAATACATTAAGCTTGATTTTGCAGGAAAAAGGATCAAGATTAACAATGTAGTGGTATAGAATATCACAAAAAATAACACAATACTTGTACATACCAGACGGTGCATATCAGCATCTTCATGAAAACATATTAGTATCTGGCAGCTCCTCACAGCCACCACTTTAGGGATGATGTCAGACAATGACAGGTGCAGACTTCAGACTAGCAGGACCTAGTTGAGCTTCCAATCCTGCTGAGCTCAAATGCGCTTGCACAGACAACTCAAACAGCACAAATGTGGGCACACCCAGATAAAAAAAAATCTGGCAAAGGTTTTTTAGGATGACCAGCCAGCTGTCAGACAAATGTTTTGAATGAACAGTCTGCTCGCTCATGCACATGAGGATGCCTGGCACCTGGTTGAAAGAGCTCTCAGACCCCTTGAACATTCCCTTTTCTGAGACATATAAGACAGGGCTATCATGTTCACAAACCAATGGGGAAAGTCTTTGTTTAGAGATGGGTAGCCCTCTGGAGTGGCCACCAAAACAAACAGTTTTTCCGACAGTGTAAAAGAGCTAGAATGCTCAGTATATACATTTGCAGTGCACGCATGGGGTAAAGCAACCAAAGAGTATGCAAGTCCTTCATGTTAGCATTCTCAGAAGAAGAGGCAGGCAAAGTTATCACCTGATCTCTGAAAGGAAAGAGCTCTTTGAAAAGAGCTCTTAGAATGCATTTATGGAATATATCTTGCTCTAGTCATGAGGATAGCCTTACAGTCCCCCGGTCTAAACTGCAAGCAAGTAGCGCTGACAAGATGCTTGTATGTCCCTAATATGCTTTCCACACGTGAGCGTGAGAAAGAGTGCTCTCTTCAATGAGAGCGTTGTAACTTCACTATCTGTTATGGTTCGAAGTGGGTCCCAAAAGAGCCTTGAGAATCAAAGCCAAATAGGCAGAATAGATGGGCGAGGGGTTCAGTCTTTAGCCCCTCATAAACCTTATGACTAGGTCATTCATTCCCACAGAGCTGCCATCTAGAGGAGCATAGAAAGTTGAAATAGTGGCCACATAAACTTTGTGTGGATGGTGCTCAACCAGTTTCAGCCATTCCTGCAAAAATGTGAGCAATGATTGGCATGGGACAGTTCACAGAATCATCATTTTTCTATTTGCACCAGTTCATGATCACTTTCCACCTGTGGGCATACAGGCACCTTATAGAAGGGGCTTGCACCTCTGTAATCCTATTTTGTGTCTGTTGTGGCAAGCCTTGCATCATTGGTGGGTTCCACCAATTGGCTACACATGCATGGTCCGCCACTCCAGATTGGAGTGCCATATTGTGCACTGCACCCAAGAAAGTAGTTCCCTTCTTAATGGGGCGGCCCATGAGGGCAGCATCAATAATTCCATTAGCTTCGATGGACCATCTGGACCCCCAAAAAGAGACTACTTGCCTGTTTGTGCAGTGAGCACATCCCAGTCTGATTTATACAAGGCACTGTCATGTTGTCTGTTTGGACAAGAACATTGTGATGACGAAGATGTGGGAGGAAGTATTCTAGTACCATCTGAGATGTCTTCAATTCCAAAAATATTATGTGCCAAACTTTCTGCATATCCGTCCAGGTGCTAGAAGCTGGTCTGCCATTGCACAGGGCACGCCAGCCTGTGCTTGTTGCATCTGTAGTGACAGCTTTCCTCCTGATGTCTTGCCCCTTCATCACTCCCTGGCTGTACATTGTGTCGCTGAACCAAGGCTTTAACATATCCCTTCTGTTTTGTGTCTCTTTGACATGCATCTTGCCACTTTTGCCAGGCATGGGGCAGGACACAATCCTTCAAATGGGCATATGTCCAGCAGCTCAAACATTTACCCCAGTGTCCATTGAAAACACTTCAGGGGCGGCAATCTCAACTTGAACACAAT
>JAFVLL020025962.1:47248-57248 GCA_021397915.2 Tor tambroides | reverse complement strand
TTCCCCTCCCCTTTTTAATTTAGGTCTGGCCTCTTAATGGGCCTTTCTAAAATGTTCCTATTATTTTTCTCCTGAAGCCATTCCTTTATCGACTTGTAACCAGTACTTTTCAGGCATTCACGCAGCTCCTTTAATGTTAGTGTAAATCTCTTAGCAGCATCCTGATATGTTTTCATCTTGTTTTTACATCAATTTACATCAGTTTTACATCAACTCGTTCTTTGGAATGTCAGTGTTGTACCCTATTTTCTCCACTTGTTGATAAAGGCCTCCACAGTACCATGGCATATCTAATGTTTTGGAAATACTTTTGTACCATTCTTCTGCTACCTCTTCATAATACATCCTTTTTAAGCTCTTTGCAGGCCATGATTTTAGCTATTTGTACCATGTCATACTAAAATTGTGTACAGTCTGTGCACATTTATGCACATTTTTTGTTTGTTTCTTAACTAGTGGACGATGGACACAGAACTTTAACAAAACTCCAAGACATTTACAGTTACACACAGGTGTAGTAGTGTGCAAACTCTACTGCATGGAGATGTTTTAGATAATTGTAAAAGAATTCACGTTCACGTTTTTTGAAAATATTTATTGAAAATATTATATTGTATTGTATTTTATTGTATTGTATTATCAATAACTACATTTTTTCAATATTAACTATATTATATTATTATAAAGAATTTAACTGTTCTGCTTGAAATTTTAATAATTTTTTTATAGGAATTTCTTGGTAACAGTACTGTAAAAAAAAAAAAAAAATGCTTTCTCAGGTAACCTAAAATGTGCATTAGTTAGTTACATCAAGGGTCAAATCAAATATAAACAGCACATTAAAGTTAAAAGTTACACACTTTTTTGTGTGTGCACTATACAGGTCTGGTATAAAGACTATTTTTGTTCAGGTGGCCAAAATGTCCGCCCAATAGAGAAAAGTTTTGCTGAGCAAGAAAATCCATTATAGGGAACATCGGATGTAGCATGAACCTGCTTTTCGTTTGGGTTCATGTCAGGTGAATTTGAAAGCCAAGGAAATTGACCATCATGTTTCTCGAACCACTCCTTGACAATTCTGGCAGTGTGGCATGGTGCATTATCCTGTTGGTAATGGCCATCACTGGCAAGGAACACAGTTGCCATGAGTGAGTGCACTTGGTCCGTAACAATGTTGTGCTATTGGGATAATGGGGCCTAAACTGTCCCAAGAATACATCAGTCACAGCATTATACCAGCTTGCATCCGCCCAGCAGCCCATCAAGGTGTCATAGCCTCTGTTGATAATTGGCGTATCCGTGCTTGGCCATTGGTGTAATGCACCAGGAATCTTCATTCGTCAGATCAGGCCACTTTCTTCTAATCATGCACGGTCCCATCTCAATAATCTTGGGCCCATTTCATGTGTTGTTGCGGTTAGCATGGAGACTCTGGCTGGGTCATTGGCTGCGATGAACTGTGTGGTGTGACACATTACACTTGTCTCTACTGTTGTAGCCACTGGTGATTTGTCACACTGTGGCCCTGCGATCACCGTGAACAATGCTGCTTCCCTCTGGCATCAATGAGCTGCTGACAACAAATGTCTGGGCAATGGTTCAGTTTTTTAGCCATCTCTGCACCACTTTTGATGTGTACTTACTAAAACGGCATGTGAACAACCCATAAGGCGTGTCATTTCCGAGATCAAAGTTCCAAGGCACTGTACCATCACAATTTCTCCTTTATCAAGATCAATCGTCAGCTTTTCCCATTCTGACACATTTTAAGTTGGTGAAATGTTTTAGCACTTTGTGTGTTTTAACTTGTTTCTAACATGTTTTTGCCCATTGCTTATATGTTTAATACATTTATAGCATGGTTTAGTGCATTGCTAACGTGTTTTAGAATGTTGCTAGCATGTTTTGAGTTTGGTGGTCATAGCCTGAAAGTTCTAGGTTACTGGTAGAAATTAATAATAGAGCAGAATGTTCAGTAGATCAATAAATTCACACTGCACAGACAGACTAATGGCAACAGAAACTTTATTCAGGTTTTATCAGATCAGTGTGTTTCCCCTGTCGGCATGGTCGGAGCTAGTGATGGGGAGTCGACTCCAAAAGGGTTGATTCCTTGACTCTGAATAGCTCTATAGTCAGGGTCGACTCAGCACAGGAGTTAACTCTCGTTGTCGACTCTGTTGCTGTGTCCAAAATCACTCCCCTTTTCACTGATTCTGTAATTGTCATATAGTGCATTGGCAGTTGACTGCACTATATCAGCAAGAAGTGAATGAAGTAAAGCAAGGAATTCGGACACTGATGTATTACACACTGTGCGTCAGAGACTCAGAGCTGTCACAGAAACAAGTTTTGTCAAGTACTTTTACATTGCTTTAGAAATAAATAGCAGTCATAGTGACTTTAGCAATTATACATACCTCAGTGCCAGCTTGGAAATGTAGTTAATGTTTATGATGTTTTAATCCAATAAATATACATTTAATTTTCCGTGGTTAACCTATTTGTGTTCATTAAACTAGCCATAAGCGTACATTGTATATATTTTTGTACGGATTGTATTCATTTTGAATATCTTTAACCCTCCTGTTCAATCAGCTTTTTAAGACGGTGATTATGTGTGTTTAGCTCCATCACCTGACGATTATGATCAGATCTATTCATTAAAGAATATATTTTTTCACATTTATTTAATTCTGACCTAATATTCGATCATGGCTGTTTCTCGTGACGTTTCCCTCAGTAAAATTAGGTGTCGGCAATAGCTCACAACGTTAATCATTTCAAGGTAATGTTATTGCTAAAGTGGACTAATTTGGACAGTCAGGCTAAAAGTGTGTTGTTTTAATAAAGGGGAATTTCAAGGGGCATCATGTTGTGGGGAAAAAATACATGAAGTGTGTAATAACGACTGCAGTCTTGTATTATTCCTGACCCTTTTTTGATGCGAAGTACTGTACATGGAATTGTTGAGTCAATTCTGTTGACTCCTACGGTGGGAGTCGAGAGTCGGCGTTGACTGATCTGGAATAGAACACCCTTGGAGCTAGTTTTTACAGACTGAATATGTCGAATCACATTTATCGGGTAGTGGAATGTCTGAGAAGTCATGACCTCTGCTCTGTGTCTGTCAGTGCAGTGTGAATTGACCTTAACATAGTCTAGCCTTTCTTACTAGTAAATAAAACATTTGAGGTTTCACCACTATTTATTTATTTATTTATTCCTTTTATCCTTTAAATTGTAAAATGTTTAAAATGTGTAAAATGTCTGTTTTCAGGCAGAACATGGGGGCATCGAATGAAAGCACATTATCTTTGTTTTTCCGTTCACTGCTACCAAACTTCAACCTGCAGGTGAGTGGATGTCACTGTATGTTCAAGAATACAATTTCCTTCAGTTTAAAAATATTTAGCAAGAGAATTCAGATGGTGTTCATGGTCACACATTAAATGCAAAAAAAGTGTGTAAAATGTAGGTGAGCCAGATTGTAGGTATTTTATATTAATTTTAAATGTATGTGTTACATGTTAATTTCAAAGTGTGCCCAGTGTGTTTGAATAGAATGCTCTCATTGACTGGGGAAAAAAAGAAGAATTCAGAAGAGTTATTAATCAGAGTATCTTCCGTTCATTCGTTTTTTTAAAAATTTAATCTGATTGGTCAACCAAACATTAAACTGTGCCGTCATCAGTTATTCCGCAGTTCCGCGCAGCAGAAAACAGTCCTGCTGCTGCAGTTGTATGCATTCTTAACTCGTTTATTGCGACTGTATTTCATCACTTTCTGATCAAACAACCAGGCTAACAAATAGCCCGTACCGGGGCAGAGCCTATAGACAGGGCTTACTTCTGTGTAGGTATAAATTCGGCAACCTGCGCGAGAAATAAAAGTTATTTTCTCATAGCCTAAATCAGCGTTTCCCAATCCCAGTCCTCGCGCCCCCCCCCGCTCTGCATATTTCGTATGTATCTCTTATCACGTACGACGTTTGTTCTATTCAAACGCAAGTGCCCTGCGAAGTGGACATCGGATATTCCACCATGATTCCAGTTCGAAACGAGTGTATATGTTCCATTCAAATGGCATTAAAGTGTGTGAGACGTGAATTTAAATTGTATTTATTTACAGACGTATATGATGTCCACTCGTCTGTGTGAAGACGCTGCAGGCGGCGGCGCAGCGCAAATCCATGAATTAATGTTCTGAAGTGAAGTAAACTTCAGTGGATTACCCCTGCTCAGGGAGTAAGGAGCAATGAACACTATGTAGGGATCATATCAATCGGAACACAGTTCATTCACGTAGCTCTCTTCTAACGAGCTGGTTATCTGAATCAGGTGTGTGAACTAAGAGAGACATGCAAAATATGCAGAGCGGGGGGGCGCGAGGACTGGGATTGGGAAACGCTGGCCTAAATATTAATTTATTCACATCTACCCCCTAGCCTACATCTTTGGAACATCGCCTGTTTTATTGAGCTTACATATCAAAGTTTGTGTGGCAAAGCCGCGCGACACTGATCTATAATAATAATAATAATAATAATAATAGAGTGCGCGACACACACTGGACAGCACAGAGCCAAAGCGTTTTGCACTGTAGTGGAGTGCAGACCATTATAAATTTATGTGTAAATAAGCAACAGTCATAGCTTTTGTTTTAAACAATATGCTGAATTTATTTCATTATTCAGTATTAACTGATGTCTCACAAAATGGTGTTTAATTTTTCTGCCCAAATAAACATCTTAAGTAAAGACACAGAACCGCTTTGCAACTGACTCCCAGCATAACGCACAGAATGGTGTTTCGTTCCTGAATGACTATGACTCTTTGAACGCATCGGTTGAGTGAGTGATTTATAATGACCCAATAGTCTAAAAATAATCTAAAATAACTGAATTTAAAAATTTAACATTAAAGATGACACACATATATAATAAAATTAGAAAAAACCCTTATAAAAGTAAAAAATTGACTGCCGCTTGTAGAAATACACATTTAAAAACTAATAATAATTGGCTAGTAATTACTAATAAAACTAATAATTGTCATATTGCAAAAAAAAAAAAAAAAAAAAATAAATGGCTTTTTTTTTCAAAGTGTTTTTTAAAGGGTTTGATTCTTGTAACTGAGATGTGCTATTTTATAGTGGCTATTTAACATTACCTCTAAAATTTAACAATGAAAAAAAAAATACATAAAAATAGAATAATAGACCATATACTACACTTATATGAAATAATGTCATATCTTTACATTTCTATATAATTTCAACTTCATCTCTTGTCCAAAACTCAGCTCAATAAAACAGGCGATGTGCCAAAGATGTAGGCTAGGGGGTAGCTGTGGGTGCATATGTGAATAAATTAATATTTAGGCTATGAGAAAATAATAACTTTTATTTCTCGCACAGGTTGCCGAATTTATGCCTACACAGAAGTAAGCCCTGTCTATAGGCTCTGCCCCGGTACGGGCTATTTGTTAGCCATTTGTTAGTCTGGTTGTTTGATGAGAAAGTGATGAAATATAGTCGCAATAAACGCGTTAAGAATGCATACAACTGTAGCAGCAGGACTGTTTTCTGCTGCGCAGAACTGCAGAAGAACTGATGACGACACGGTTTAATATTTGGTTGACCAATCGGCGGAAAGGGAGCTTTTATTCCCGCCCACATGCAGAGATCGAAAATTCAAGTTGTTTAGTCATTTTCTAGCCCTGAACATAAAATGGAAAATCAAGCATTTTTTTTTTTTCATTTTTTTTGAAAAATGAAAAAAGGAACCGTTTTCTTATTTTTCTGTTTTTAATATTAAATTAAAAAACGAATGAACAGAAGATATCCTAATTGTTATTGGTCTGTGTATGTTTTAGAATTTGATATCCTATCTGAAAAGAGAATAACGAGAACTGGAAAGATTGCTTGGGGTTTAGTTTAACAAATGAAAAATGAGTTGTTTACAAATCAGTTTATGAGATAGATAGATAGATATATATATATATATATATATCTTTCATTCACGTGGGCATCACTGAAAAGTCCCTTTCATCTGATTGGTAAAAACGGCAGAAAAACGGCAACATTTTGGTCATTTGACACATAAGAGATCAAAATGTAATATAAAGGCACTATAAAAAAAAAAAAAAAAAAAAAGTATAAGTTGCCTGTAAGTTAACATTCTCATTAGTCTAAAAACAGCTTATATTGGAGCCAAGCTGCCAGAAGAACTTGTGTTGGAAAATCTCACATTATAACGCCATAAAAGGCCGCCTCTGGAGAAGATGATCAATGTCGATATGCGCATTTAGTAGGTAAATAACGAAGCGAGATTTTCAGAAAGATTGAAACTAAAAAATGATGCTGTGCCAACTATATTGCACTCAAAAAAAATGTTTTGTTGGATAAAAGAAAAAAAAAATTACTTGTTACAAGCAGTGGCGGTTTATGGCATGGGCGAACCGGGCAGCCGGCCGGGGCAGCATTTTTTCATGACACGTGGGGGGCAGCACAAGCACTTGAAAAAAAAAAAAAATCATCTGCGCCGCTAAGCAGTTTTCTATTATCTATCATATAAATGTGTGGGGAATTGGCAAATTGGCGCCCCTGGTTGCTGAGAAGGTGCCGTGCACAGAAGCTGTGTGAGAAGTGGAAAGGGGAGGGGGGCGCGGGGGACAGTTCACCTCTCCCAAATGGAGCGGACAAGGAGGGGGGCGGATCCACTTAGTGGGCTAAAGTCAGTCACACCTTGACTTTCTTCCAAATAATGCACATTTCATTCATAATATTAAAACACAGGCCTATAGTTTGCATGTTTTTGTTTTTTTCTGAATTGTGTGAAATGTCTAATAAAAAAATAGGTAATACAAAACGATTATGTGGAGGTGAATTGGTTTAGTCTTGACTTCTGGTCGTGAGTGACAGTGTTGGGGGGATGGGAAATCTGTTGATTGTCGAGTGCCAAATAAACACAGCGATGGAGAGAAAAAGGTCAAAGCCGTCAGGTGCCCAATTTAGGAAAAAAAGAAGAGGAGAAAAGAGCAAAAGATAAAGGTATGCAACTACGTTCTCTGTAGTTGTAGTTATAACATTGTTATAGTAAAACATGGCTGTTTGTGCAAAATTTTTTATTTTTTTTTTTTTCAGGTGGGTGGGGGGGCGCTCAGAGGGGGTCTCGTCTGGAGAGTAATTCAATGTAGAACCGCCACTGGTTACAAGTAATCGGTTTTCTTTTTCTCAGCTGAAAAAATGAAGTTGGAACAAATATCCAGATAAATGCAAATCTAAATTGTACGTATTAAGCAATTTCTTCACCTTCAGAATGTGATTTGACTGTGTTAAATGTCATTGAATTAATGAAGCTTTTTACACTCTTTAGAGTCAAACATTTAAAAATGTTTATTACATCACAGTGAAATCTTCAACACGCATTGACATAATTTCCACCTTTAGTATTGCATGATAGAAATTTGAGGAAGAATTTACAACAGTTAATGGTGAAAACTGCTTCAAAACTGTATTGCTTAATAAAAGCAGAACAATCCAGAATATTCAGCATATTTCATTCAGCTCCTCCTGCTTGAAGATAGAGATATGTCATGCCAGCAGAAGGAAGGAGAAATTGTAGTCTGTCCAGCAGGGCTGTCGTTTAACCTGTAGTTGCTGACTGGCTTAGCAGTGACTGTAAGCATGATAAAACTGCATTGTGGTCCTAGCAGCTCCTGGTTGGACCAGATTCTGGTTTATTGCTGGCCATAGGAGTTGTGCAGAGACAGTGGTTCTCCTGGTTCTTGCTGAGGATCTGTGACGATGGCTGTGAAGTCATGGTCTTGGCTGACATTCAGGGTTGTGTTTTGGTTGTCTCAGGGTGCAGGTCCACCATCTGGTCTGGATATGGATCAATGTACATGTACAATGTCTTAATTTGATTTTATATGATATGATTTAATTATCTGAAACAGGGGGAGGTGGGGAATATATTCAAGATCCTCCTCACTTAACTCATCTTTCCAGATGGGATTTTAACCCTTAGGAATTACAAGATATGGTCTGTATATATTCAGCAGCACAAAGCCAAAAGACTCCACAGTAGAGAGTCAATGTGACCTTTTTTAGATTCAGTCTCTCTTTACGAATGCAACTAAGGTGTTTGTTTTCTTTGGCAAGACATGAGAAGAACACTATGGGCTGCTAACTCTGCCCCTCCCCTTGTTTGGGATCAGTGGCTTACAGTAGTAACTCCAAGTACATGTTTTTAAACTTTTATTTTCCTCAACCAATGAAATGTAAAACATGTAATACTCATGAATACTAACAAAATGGTGACACAAACAGCTTTCTGTAGTGCCTTTGGTTAAACACTAATCTAATGTAATAGGCTAACTACCTCACAAATAAATAAAGCATAAATATAAATATAATTATTTACCACGCTGTTGCAGGCTGTAGTATCCTTGGCATTTGAAGTGCAGGTTCATTGTATTCTGATTCGGGATCAGACTCTGGCTCCAACATGTATGGCAGAATTTGACCGGCTGCCATTTCTCAACATTAGAAGTTTTCAAAACAGTTTCACATGTGTAATGACAGGTGCATTGAAACTTAGTTTAATATGTTTACTGTTAATATGATAACTGTTAGCCAGTCATAGCGTTGGGCATTTACTTCCAAGTCTAGAAGGTGCCACACCTATCCAAACAGTGTTCCAAACAGGACAGAAGATAGCCTATTACTTCTTAACCATGATGTTTTTGTTTTTATTTTTAGTTATTTTTATTTTTTTGGACCTCAGAGAACAATATAAAATAAAAAATAAAAAAATAAGATGGCAGTTCATGACATCTTTAATCAGATCACTAGGTGTGTGTGTGTGTGTGTGTGTGTGTGACAGCTGAATAAATAATTGTGAAAAACAGATAAATAAATAAAGGTGTATTGTAAGTGTGTGAACTCAGTTTTAAGAGTTTACTTTGTAATAAAAGTACAATCAAATATAAAAAAACAACAATATATGAATTGTGATCTGTGGAGAGTTTCTGTTGTGCTTCAAATTAAAAACGGCGTTAAATAATCCAAAGTAATTTAATCAATTATATCAAACTGAAATATATTTGCCTACAAATTCCATTACACAGAGACTTGCTATCTCTACAAACAGAAAATGTAATAAATTGCAGTGATATCTGGTTGCATGTTAGTGTGACAAAAATCACAATAAATAGATTATAAATATAAAAAATTGCTGCTACATTGGTGGTCTGTCAGAGGAGGCTGAGCTTTCTCAGATATTTAGATAAATGGATGTAACTAAAGTGATTTTAATTAATATTTGTTTTAATCAGTCTACCTATTGATGTTCAGAAGTTTATATATACAGATGTGGACAAACTTGTTGGTACTCTTTCAGCTTGTTAAAACATGCCTGATTCCTCCTGAAAATAAAAGCAATTGCTTCATGTATATCTGCATGCCTTTGGTATGTCATAGAGCACAGGTTTTCAAATCCTGGGTCGTGACCCTGATTTAAGGGAAAGTGTTTATGTATAGTAGTGGCCAAAAGTGATATCCGTATCTGTATCAAATTCAGGTAATCACACTCGCTCAGTCAATCTTTCTCTCATTATTCTCTACTCTACATAACTGTTTTAGCATATAGCTTATTGCGCATAGCTTTAAAGTATTTACATAATACTTTTACATATAATAATTTTAATGATAGTATAGTTTTCATTACGAGGCCTTCATTACTAGTTCTAAAGTGACATTTTTGAATTGGTAACGAGAGTTGGGCTCATTTGTTAAACTGCCAACTTGATATTTGAATGTGTGGCAGAAGAAAGTAGTTCCACACCAAAGAGGGTCTTGTGCCATCGAACTGTTGTAGAAATGCAATATGGCTCTATATCAAATAAACAATAATATCCTGGCCAGAGGAGAACTGGCCCCCCGACTGAGCCTGGTTTCTTCCAAGGTTTTTTTCTCCATTCTGTCACAGAGGGAG